>CAUYON010122330.1:0-25786 GCA_963573935.1 Arctocebus calabarensis | reverse complement strand
TTAATTTTTTTTTTTTTGAGACAGAGCCTCAGGCCATCACCCTGGATAGAGTGCTGTGGCATCACAGCTCACAGCAACCTCCAATTCCTGGGCTCAAGCAAGCCTCTTGCCTCTGCCTCCCAAGTAGCTGGGACTACAGGCGCCCGCCACAACGCCCGTCCATTTTTTGGTTGCAGCCGTCATTGTTGTTTGGCGGGCCCGGCCTGGATTCGAACCCGCCAGCTCAGGTGTACGTGGCTGGTGCCTTAGCCCGTTGAGCCACAGGCGCCGAGCCAATTTTTTAATTTTTTTGAAGACTAATCAGTAAAGCAGTGGGAGTGGAGAAGGAACAAAGGAATCTGTAAATCTGTAACTAGTTGTGATCAATTAGTTGTAAACACCACTGCACTTGGACCAGCCAAGATTGCAATATTTTATTAATGGTATTTCTTCTGTGTTAGTCTTTAGGTGAGAAGTGATCTTTTTATTTTTTTATAGAGACAGAGTCTCACTTTATTGCCCTTGGTAGAGTGCCGTGGTGTCACACAGCTCACAGCAACCTCCAACTCCTGGGCTTAGGTGATTCTCTTGCCCCAGCCTCCCGAGTAGCTGGGACTACAGGTGCCTGCCATAAAGCCTGGCTATTTTTCTTTTTTGCAGTTCGGCCGAGCCCGGGTTTGAATCCATCACCTTCGGTATATGGGGCTGGCACTCTACTTGATGAGCCACAGGCGCAGTCCAGGAAGTGATCTGTATATGTAATGTGAGGTAAGAGTCTAAAATAGGATAAAACAGGATGGCGCCTGTGGCTCAGTGGGTAGGGCGCCAGCCCCATATACCGAGGGTGGCAGGTTCGAACCCAGCCCCAGCCAAACTACAGCAAAAAAAATGGCCAGGCATTGTGGTGGGCCTGTAGTCCCAGCTACTTGGGAGGCTGAGACAAGAGAATCACCTAAGCCCAAGAGCTGGAGGTTGCTGTGAGCTGTGACACCATAGCACTCTACCGGGGTGACAGAATTAGACTTTGTCTCTAAAAAAATTAATTAATTAAAATAGGATAAAACAAGGTGGGGCCTGTCGCTCAGCGAGTAGAGCGCTGGCCCCATATACCGAGGGTTGGGGGCTCAAACCCGGCCCTGGCCAAACAGCAATAACAACAACAAAAATAAAATAAAATAGGATAAAACAGTGGAGTTTTTGGTGGCACCTGTGGCTCAAAGGAGTAGGGCACTGGCCCCATATGCCAGAGGTGGTGGGTTCAAACCCAGCCCCAGCCAAAACAACAACAACAACAAAAAAAAAAAATAGTGGAGTTTGTCCAAAGGAACAGAAACTCTTAGAATTGGGAAAAGGAATGGCTGGGCATGGTGGCTCACGCCTGTAATCCTAGTATTCTGGGAGGCCAAGGTGAGTGGTTTGCTTGAGCTCACGAGTTCAAGACCAGCCTGAGGAAAAGAAGACCCCATCTCTACTAAAAATAAGAAAACTGAGGCAAGGGGATCCCTTGAACCCAAGAGTTGGAGGCTGCTGTGAGCTATGACGCTACTGACTCTACCTAGGGTGACAGCTTGAGACTTTGTCTCAAAAAAAAAAGGGTGGCTCCTATGGCTCAGTGGGTAGGGCATTGGGCCCATATACTGAGGGTGGTGGGTTCAGACCCAACCCCGGCAAAACCGCAACAAAATAGCCAGGCATTGTGCCAGGCACCTGTGGTCCCAGCTACTCGGGAGGCTGAGGCAGGAGAATCGCCTAAGCCCAAGAGCTGGAGGATGCTGTGAGCTGTGACTCCACAGCGCTCTACCGAGGGCGACAGAGTGAGAATCTGTCTCTAAAAAAATTAATTAATTCCCCTTAAAAAAAAATTTTTTTTTAATCCTTCTTTTGTAAGGCTGATGCCTTCAAATACAACATTCTAATAAAGGCTCATTTAACCCCCTTAAAAAATTAATTCATTCATTAATTAATAAAAGAATTGAGAAAGGGGCCCTTGCTGAGCTCTGGGAAGCCCTCATCCCCCTCTCCCCTGACCAGAGTCCACAAAGAGGGTCAAAGGAAAGGACAGCCATCCCCACATACTTCTGGGCAGCCTATTCACAGGTGGGGAAACTGAGTCTCGGAGGGGTGAGGGTTCTGCCTGGATCCACGTGTGCATACAGTTTTCCTCCAGGACCACGTCCCCAGCCCTCCCCACTCCCTGCCGGGTTGGATAGTACCACTCACCTCCCAATCTCTGAGCAGCGCTTGGCGTCTGCAGCCACAGCTGCCCTGGGATACACATGGTGGCTGGGTTCCCTGGAGGTCGAGGGCAGCCAGATGCAGAGGCTGACGATTACCGCCACCAGGACCACGGCCAGCAGGCCCAGCAACACGTACCTCTTCTTCATGGCTCTGCCAGGGGTGTGTGGGGACCAGAGTCAGGCCCCTCCCCCCAGGGCACAGTCTAAAGTCAGGACTCCCAGAACACAGGCAGGCTGTCCACCCTGGAGACCTTTGCCCAGGCCAGACCTCTGCCAGGAGCCCCGGGCTCCATCTCTGCCCTCCCAAGTTCTCCCTGCTTGTCTTCAAGGCCGATCTCAGTAAGGAGCCCCACCTCCAGCAGGGCCCTTCCTGGGGGCCCCCACACTTCACCTCCCCTCCTAGTCCCAGGCCTTGTCTGCGTCCTCACAGAGGCTGGGCCTCCACTGCTTAGCAGGGCGCTCCAGGGCCTGATTCCTCCTGCATCCCCCACCTCAGAGGGGGATTTTAGTTTCCAAGACGCTCTCAAAGGGAATTCCCTACGGGCCCCTCCTGAAATCAGCAGGTCTGCTGGATGGGGCCAGGACTCACCTGTCTGGCAGCAAATGAGAGCCCCAAGCCTCGCCTGGGGAGGTGGCGTCACAAGATTTGGAGGGTTTGGCTGAAAGGGCCAGCGAAATAACTGGGGCCTCCCTTACACTCTGCAGGCAACTGTAGCCACGGAATCTTCTCTAGAGACTCTCCGCCCAGGCAGCCTCCTTGTTCTCCTAAAAACCAAAGGGGCAACCTGAAGACATCCAGCCCAGCCCTTCCCAGGGGGTTACGTGTCTCTCAAGCGCAGCCCAGAGAAGGTTTTACACAGAGCAGGGTGGGGAGGCACAGGGGTCCCTGCACAAGTCCAGCATTCCAGGGTGACCATGTCATGTGTCAAAGAAAACTGACGGGGTGGAGCCAGCCTGCCTAGCTCTGAGTCTGGACTTGCCACTCACCTGCTATGAGGCCTAGAACAAGTGACCTAACTGTCCAGCTGGGATGACAGTGGCACCTCACTTGTTAGGGTTTTTTTTTTTGAGACAGAGCCTCAAGCTGTTGCCCTGGATAGAGTGCTGTGGCATCACAGCTCACAGCAACCTCCAATTCCTGGGCTCAAGCGAGTCTCCTGCCTCCGCCTCCCAAGTAGCTGGGACTACAGGCGCCCGCCACAACACCCGGCTATTTTTTGGTTGCAGCCGTCATTGTTGTTTGGCGGGCCTGGGCTGGATTCGAACCTGCCACCTCAGGTGTATGTGGCTGGTGCCTTAGCCCATTGAGCCACAGGCGCCGAGCCACTTGTTAGGGTTTTGAATTAAGTGGGTTAGCCTGTGTGGAGGGCTTGGTAAGGCTGGCTGTAATCATTATCACAGCTGCACCAGGGAACACCCCCCCCCCACCCCCCGTGTGGCACAAGGCTCTTGTTTGCTACATTTCCCCTGTGGACATCCTTCCAGGCTGTGCAGGGGACAGCAGTGACTCTTGGGGTCCCCGTGGCTGTGGCAGCAAGTGACAGGTGTGACCCCAATAGGGAGGAGGGATATGGAGACAGAGGAGCTCCCCTCTCCTGGACACAATCCTCTCAAAAGGGCAACGTCCTGCCAGGGAGCCTCCCAACGAGCCCCAGGCTGGGATCTGTTGTATTCGCCCTGTCCCTGTCCAGAGAATCTCAACTCAGAAGCAAATACAGTGTCCCGGAGACAGTCTGGAAATGGAGTCCCCAGGCCCTTCCCCCTGCCACAGAGGCTGTTCCAGACACCAGTGTGAAAGGGTTGTCCCCACCCAGGCTTAGCAGACCTGGAGACAATGGAGTGACAGCATTAACCCTTCCTTCATCTTGCATGAAAAAGTAGAGAGACACCCCCTACCAGCCCTGGAGAGGCAGAGGGCCTGGCGGGTGGTCTTGCAGGGACCCCCCTCCCAACATCCCCAGTGTCCACAGCAGCACCCCCCCACCCTGACCACTGCAGCCTGAATCTAGGCATCTCCCATCCCTGCCTTGATCCCCCCACATGCTTTCTCTGTACTCCCTCCCTAGTAAGCGTCTGCCCATCTGTCCACCCAAAGGTCAAATAGGCTCCCCAAGGGGCAGCGGGCACCCAGCAAGGCTGAAAGTAGGGTGTGGGTGGCCCCGGCCCCAGCCCCTCCTCCCAAGGCAGCAGAGAGGGCTGGCCCAGCTTTCCACGGGCAGATGTCCCCAGCCCAGCGGAAGACACCCTGCAGGGGGCCTGAGCTCCATTTCCCATCCCTCCACCCCTACATTCTCTCAAGACTCACAGAAAGAATGTCTAAATCCAGAAGCCCAGCTCTCACCCAAATTGGCACAAGAAGGAGAAACCCTAGAGGGTTGGGTGCAGTGCTTGGCCTCAAACCAAGACGCCCCCTCTTGTGATTCTGGTGGGCATACCTGAGGCCCAGGGGCAGCAGGGGCCCAGGAAAGCGCCTCTTCCTCAGAAGACAGTTCTGGTCTATACAGCCTAGGAGGAGGCAGCAGACTTTTCCCCCTGGGAAAGTCCTGACCGCAGAACTGGGCAGGCCCCCCAGTCCCAGGAGCAGCCAGAGCCACGCCTGTGACTCCTCTCCTCCTACACATCTTCTCAGGGGGCCTCCAAATTGAGGCTGGGATCGGAGGGTAGGCACCTTCTAGAGGCAGAAAAGGTGCAGGCGGGGGTCCTGGAGGGAGCATCAGGCCAGAGAGGGGGTGAACACGGTGGCTCACACCTAAAACCCCTAGCACTCTGGGAGGCCAAGATGGGAGGATCTCTTGAGCTCAGGGGTTTGAGAACAGCCCGAGCAAGAACAAGTCCCTATCTACTAAAAATAGAAAAACGAGGGCTGGGCGTAGTGGCTCACTCCCATAATCCTAGCACTCTGGGAGGCCAAGGCGGGTGGATTGCCTGAGCTCATGGGTTCGAGACCAACCTAAGCAAGTGCAAGACCTCGTCTCTAAAAAAAAATAGCCAGGCGTTGTTGGGAGGCTGAGGCAAGAGAATTGCTTAAGCCCAAGAGTTTGAAGTTGCTGTGAACATGACGCCATGGTACTCTATCGAAGGTGGCACAATGACACTCTCTCAGAAAAAAAAAAAAAAAGGCCAGGTTTGGTGGCTCACACCTGTAATCCTAGCACTCTGGGAGGCTGAGGCGGGTGGATTGCTTCAGCTCAGGAGTCTGAGACTAGCCTGAGCAAAAGCAAGACCCCGCCTCTACTAAAAATAGAAAAACTGGACAGCACCTGTGGCTCAGTGGACAGGGCGCAGGCCTCTTGTACCAAGGGTGGTGGGTTCGAACCTGACCCCAGCCAGCAAAAACAGCAGTGAGAATTGCAACAAATAATAGCCAGGCATTGTGGAGGGCACCTGTAGTCCCAGCTACTCAGGAGGCTGAGGCAAGAAAATCACTTAAGCCCAAGAGTTAGAGGTTGCTGTGAGCTGTAACGCCACAGCACTCTACCAAAGGTGACAAAGTGAGACTCTGTCTCAAAAAAGAAAAACAAAAAGAAAAACTGAGGCAAGAGGATCGCCTGAGCCCAAGATTTAGATGTTGCTGTGAGCTATGACACCATAGCATTCTACCCAGGGCAACAGCTGGAGACTTTATCTCAAAAATAAATAAATAAATAAATAAATCTAGCCAGGCATTGTGGCCAGCATATGTAGTACCAGCTACTCAGGAGGCTGAGGCAAGAGGATCACTTGAGCCCAGGACTTTTTTTTTGAGACAGAGCCTCAAGCTGTCACCCTGGATAGAGTGCCATGGCATCACAGCTCACAGCAACCTCCAATTCCTGGGCTCAAACAAGTCTCCTGCCTCTGCCTCCCAAGTAGCTGGGACTACAGGCGCCCGCCACAATGCCCGGTCATTTTTTTTTTTTTTTTTGGTTGTAGCTGTCATTGTTGTTTGGCGGCCCAGGCTGGATTCAAACCCGCCAGCTCAGGTGTACGTGGCTGGCACCTTAGCCCATTGAGCCACAGGCGCCGAGCCTTGAGCCCAGGACTTTGAGGTTGCTGTGAGCTATGAGGCTGTGACACTCTACCAGGGTGACAGAGTGAGAATCTATCTCATCAAAAAAAGAGGCCAGGCTCTGCGCCTGTGGCTCAAGCAGCTGGGGCACCAGCCACATACACCTGAGCTGGTGGGTTCAAATCCAACCCGGGCCACGAAACAACAATGACAGCTGCAACCAAAAGATGGCCGGGCGTTGTGGCGGGCGCCTGTAGTCCCAGCTACTTGGGAGGCTGAGGCAAAAGAATCACTTAAGCCTAAGAGTTGGAGGTTGCTGTAAGCTGTGATGCCACGGCACTCTATCCAGGGTGACAGCTTGAGGCTGTCTCAAAAAAAAAAAAAAAGGCCGGTCGGCCAGTCGGGGACACTCAGCATCCCCAGGAGCCAGTTGAAGGTATCTTTGTAGGGTGTGGGACAGATGGTCCTCTCACAGAGGCCCAGCCTGGCAAGGAGGGTGAGGACACTGATGCCACGGCAGCAATGAGGTGCAGTGACTTGGCTTGTCACCAGGTGAGTAACTTTCACGCAGCCCTGGGAGGGCCCTGGGCAGGAGGTGGGAGGTGCTGTGAGCCTGGGACAGGGGTTTCTCCTCCACATACTCAGTTCCTTCTGCCTGTGGACCCCTCCAGGGCACCTCAGGCTGGGTTCCCCTCTGGTTCATGAGGCAGTGGAGAGGGGGTTCCCCTGTCACCAGGCCAGAGCGCAGTCACCTGCAGGGCCTCACCACATCCTGCTCCAGATACCAAAGGTGAGTCCCTAGCACATGGCTCAGGACCCCCGAATCCATTCTGGTGCCACCACCAAGAACATTAGCACTCCAGGCCCCAGGGACCACCTCAACAGCCTAGAAAGGCAGGGCCCAAAGAGGGCCAGAGTTGACCCACGGTCACACAGCCCAGCAGTAGAAGCTTGGCCACCTAGTTTTTGCCCCAGGTCTGCATGTAATAAGACCACCAAGGAAGCCCAAGCCAGGAACAGCCACAGGCCTGCACCAGGGGACCTTGGACGTTGCTCAGCATACTCCTATGGCCCTCATCTGTCAAGGATAAGGGTCAGCGTTTCCCTGAGTCATGGCCCCCTCCCCCACTCCCTAGCCAGCTGCGCCTGTGGGGCCCAGGATCCCTGTAGCTTCCACCTGCCTATAACACCTACACCACGATGTTCCTTCATGGGGTATGAATTCTGGCCAGGTATTGCTGCCTGCCCAGCTCACACAGCTCCAGCCCAGGCCTTATTCTGTCACCCACTGCCCTCATGAGAACCCACCAAACACACTCCCAGGAAACACTCAACGGCCCTGGGGAGGAGGCTGGGACTGAGCATTGCTGCCCCTGCAGATCAGGGTGGCTGGAAAGATGCACAGGGCAGGAACCAGGGATCAAAGCCCCATGACTTGTCCTTGAGGGCTGGACACCCAACAGGAACTTCAGAGGATTTGGCCCTGCCTCAGGGGCTGCATTCCAGGGCAGTCAGCTGGGAGGTCTGCAGTGGAGAGCCATGGGGCTCTGCTCCTCACCTGCTCAGCCATCTCCCTCCTGTCCAAGGTGACACAGGGAATGGCAGGGTCAGTAACAGTGGGAGGGCAGGAAGAATGTCTGAGTGGGCAGGGAATGGCCTGATGGGGGATCCCAACAGGAATGCGGCGCGGATAAAACCTGGCAGCAGATGTAGGTCCAGGGAGGAGAGACAGGAGGAGAGGCACCATATCAAAAGCCACATCAGGCTCAGCGCCCATAGCTCAGAGGTTAGGGCGCCAGCCACATACACCAAGGTTGGAAGGTTCGAACTCAGCCCGGCGCCGGCCAAATAACAATGACAACTACAAAAAAAAAAAATAGCCGGGTGTTGTGGTGGGCGCCTGTAGTCCCAGCTACTTGGGAGGCTGAGGCCAGAGAATCGCTTAAGCCCAAGAGTTGGAGGTTGCTGTGAGCTGTGATGCTACAGCACTCTACAGAGGGTGACATAGTGAGACTGTCTCCAATTAAAAAAAAAAAAGCCACATCAGGCTCAGTGCCCATAGCACAGTGGTTACAGCACCAGCCACATACACCAAGGCTGGCGGGTTCAAACCTAGCCCGAGACAGCTAAACAACAAAGGTAACTGCCTATATTCCCAGCTACTTGGGAGGCTGAGGCAAGAGAATTACTTAAGCCCAGGAGTTTGAGGTTGCTGTGACCTGTGTTGTCACAGAACTCTACCGAGGGCGAGAGCTTGAGACTCAAAAAAAAAAAAACCCAAAGGCCACATCAACAAAGGTATTGACCCACAGGATAAAGGAGGTTCTTCCTCACATGCCAAGTACGTCGCACTCTGTCCCAGACCACCCGCTGCACACAGAGAGGAGACTGGCAGAGAGTGGGTCTGTCCGTGTCACCTGAGGAAAGACGAGAGGCTGGGTGAGAGGTCTCTGGTCCCCTCCAAACCCTATAGCTCTCGTTATAGGCACCCACATAAGGGGCTGAGCTCCTTGTGCCCAAGGGTGCACAAACCTCACTCACCCAGAGATGCTGACTGCTATGAGCGCTAGCACACACCCAAGTGCAAGATTCACACAGGTGGGAGGTGAGTCTAGGCTGAGCAGGGCAGGTTCCCAGGACGCAGCAGGGAGGGAAGTATAAGGAAGAGGTGGACAGAGCAGCCAGCCTAGAATTCCCCAGTTAATCCCTCAACCCAGCTTGACAGCTGTGTCACCCGAACCCTGGAGCCACCAGGGTGAACCTGAGGCACAGCCAAACTCATTCAGACAGGAAAACAAGGCTTAGGCAAAAGCCATTTGTCCAAGGTCAGCTGGCCGAGGAGGCGTGCCACACACAGGTGGGACCAGGACCCACCCATCCCTCCCCCCACGCCCCCCACCTCCGCCCTTCCTCTGGGTGTGAGAGCCAGCCACCCTCCCCGCCAGCCCCCAGCCCGGTGTCACCTCCCCTCCCCTGGGTGTGTGAGCACAGATCTCTGCGGCTCCCACCCCAGGACAGGACTCTTACCAACACCCAGACCCAGAGTTGGAATATGTCTCCCACATGCCCGCCTTGGCGACGCAGGGTTGAGACTTAGAGGAAAACGCCCCTTTGCTAAGACTTGATAAACTCTACCTGCCGGAAACCTGTTGAAAGAGCTACATATGTCTGAAATGACCGCAAGGTGGCAGACGGCCCCTGGAGTTAGGCAATGACCCTTTGCACAACCGACCCCACCCCACGCCCCAGCCACAGCACAATCCGAGCCCAGAGAGAGGCCAGCGTGGCCCATGGACACGGATCCCCCAGCCCCCATCACATCTCCAGCTCTGCTCCAGTGCACATCCTCCTGGGCCTCAGTTTCTCCACACTACACTCCCCTCTCTTAGTTCCAAGTCCACTTCCAGGAGCTATGGCTTCTTCAAGGGCTTCACAGGGGCCTCCTCTACAGCCCTCCTCCACCCGTGACACACCTGCAGCAGAGCTGGCCAGAAAGTCTCGGCTGGCAGTCTCTAACCCCTATAAGACAAGAAGCAGAGGCCCCCAGCCCAGACGCAGTCAGATGAAGAAACTTGAACTCTGCCCACCTGTGCCAGCCCTCTGCAGGACACACCCACATGCTCCTCACCCCTTCACCCTGGAGTACAGCTCACTCCCACTGCAGAGGGGTTCCTCTGGGATACAGCCAACATATGGCAGAGCCAAGGATGGAACCCAAGTCCTCCTAGGAGTCCCCTACCTACAGCGTCCAGCAGCTCAGAGAGGGCGAGTGGTGCTACCGGGTCACACAGCACTGGGCATAGCCAGCTGCCCCTTGGCTCACCTGACTTCCGGGCTGGTCTTCCAACTGTACACCCGAACCAAACTGAGTCCCAATCCCTGCTATGACCCAGCTCCTCCCCTCCTTCCCCCTGCAGCCTGGGGTGGGGGGAGGCTTTAAAGGCACAGGAACTGTTCCAGGTGGGAAGAGAGCTGGCTTCTTATCCTATCTCTGAGGCTGTATGACCTGGGACAGCTCAGGTCTCCCTGAGCCCAGTGGGGTCACAAACCCTGAATGAGAGACCTGAGTTCTGGCTCGGCGCCTGTGGTTCAGCCATGTACAGGCGCCAGCCATGTACACCTGAGCTGGCAGGTTCGAATCCAGCCTGGGCCCGCCAAACAACAATGACAGCTGCAACAAAAAAATGGCCGAGTGTTGTGGCGGGCGCCTGTAGTCCCAGCTACTTGGGAGGCAGAAGCAAGAGACTCGCTTGAGCCCAGGAATTGGAGGTTGTTGTGAGCTGTGATGCCACTGCACTCTATACAGGTGACAGCTTGAGGCTCTGTCTCAAAAAAAAAAAAGAGAGAGACACCTGAGTTCTGAGGCCTTGGTGGAGCTGAAAGAGGCTGCTCCGGCCCATTGAATGAAGAGGGGTGGGTCCCCCCATCCCCCCAGGCACTGGCGGCTTAAACCTCTCAGCTCTCAGATTCCACATGTGGCCTGCTACCTGCCAGGATTGCCACCATTAGCACAGCCCTGGCTTGAACTCCTTCATTTATTCATCCATTCACCCACTCATTCATTCACCCATTCAATCCCGGCCCCTTCTCTCAAGGAGCCCCCAACCTGGCTGGCCGTGAGACAATACTGTCAGCCAAAGAGAAAGAGCCCTGAGGGAGGGGCTGACACCAGGATGGGGGCCTTGGAAATCCAGCCTGAGCGGGGCTTGAATTGGAGAGGACCTAGCTGGTGAAGGAACCACTTGAGCCTGAAGGCCAGGCAGGAACTGAAGCCTTCTCCAGGAACAATGAGAGCTCAAGGATGACCACTTGACCTCCCTGGGCCCTTCCTGAGTGCTGAGGTGTCAATGCTAGAGAAGATGGTAGCATGGCTTAGACCTTGAAGGGCAGGCCGGTCTGGACTTTGAGAGCCCTGGGAGGCTGGTGAATGTGTCACCGGGCTGGGTAACCCATTAACCCTGGCTCACTCATTAAGACCCTTGTGGGTGCCTATTAGCTCCTTGGCCAGTTCCAGGAAGGGGGCAGAGGGCAGGGGCCACGGGAAGAAGAGAGTGTTAATGGGGGTGCTGGTGGGAGCTGGCTCAGCTGGGCTCTTTGTGTCCTTGCTCCCTGGGGAGGCTTCCAGGGCCAAGCTGGCCTCCAGCCAGCAGCAGCTGCCAAAGCAGCCATGGGGGTGCCAGCCCCATGCCAACCTTTCATCTCCTGTGCTGGCACCAGCAGCCCACAGTGCCTCAGGGGCCTTGGCCAGACAGGAGGCTCAATGTGCTGGTCCCACGGGCTCAGCTCCCACACAGCTCTCCCTCTGAGAAATGGGCCCACAGTGGCCTCCAAGACCCAGTTTGTTCGACCATGTTCCTGCCTCTGTCTGTGGGAAAGTAAGGTACTGGCAGGACAAGAGGAGAGCTGCTGGTATAGAGAAGGAAAAGGACCTACTCAGAGCTGGGCAGAACAATGGCCCATGACACAGCAAAGGCCAAGCAAACCACTTCCCGCAACTGCTCACCATGCCCCACCCCACTGTCACGTCCAAGCAGTGCCAGAAATCTGCTGAAAAGGCCTCGTGCCCTGGGTGGGCCACCACAAGGGCCTTGGCTGACAGAGCCGTGACATCCTGAACTGTATGTAATCATGAACTTCACAGTGATTGGCAAGTCGAGCAGGTCCTGAGGCAAACAGCACCCAACCCAGGCTCCAGAACCACGGAGACAGCATCTCAGGGCCACCTGGGGGCAGAAACCTGACAACATCCATTTTGTGGCCCCTGGTGTCCCAAACCAAGGAGACACTTGGTAGACGAAATGAAACAGACTTCACATCCAAGCATCGCAGCATCTCAATCGACTTTAGGATCACAGAAGCTCCAATGTTCTGTCTCTGATCTTCCAGAACCCGGGTTGACTTACACACCTGCCCCCATAGGCAGCTCACCACCTCTCAAAAACGTGAGACTGCGACTGGTTGGCTAATTCTTCCCAACATGAGCCCCCAGTTTGCCCCTTTGTAACACCTTCTGCAGGCTGTGAGGCCACAGGGCAGAGAAACAGGGGTCACCCCAGACCTCATAGTTATTGGGCCACAGTTGCTCTGAGCCACCCAGACCACAATGAAAGGGTGGAAGGAAGCCCCAAGCTCGGTGAAGGGGCTGGTGTCACCTAGTGGCAGTAGGAGGTAAGCACAGGTCGAGTGTAAGTATGGGTACAGCTCCCTTGCCCCCAAAGCCTGGCCAACACCCCAGGTGCCATTTGCAGCACCCCCCCAGCACCCACTCTTTTTTTTTTTTGTAGAGAAAGAGTCTCACTTTATCGCCCTCGGTAGAGTGCCGTGACATCACACAGCTCACAGCAACCTCCAACTCCTGGGCTTGGAGTCTCTTGCCTCAGCCTCCCGACTAGCTGGGATTGCAGGCACGCAGCACCCACTTTTGACGCGAGGACAGAAGCTGGAGCATGGCCAAGTGTGTGGGCATCTGGGAGCGGCTGGCGGCCAGGCCAGCCTGGTACCTGTAGCCCAAGCCCAACCCCCAAAACCCAGAGGCAGGATGGCAGGAGCACAGGTCCTAGAGTCCCTGGGAAGCTCAAACTCACCCCCAGCCGCCGAGGGCAGGGGCTCTGAGGGGCCTTCCCCTTCCTGCCTCGGTCCTCTGTCTGGCGGGCTCGGATGACCAGATGGTTGTCAGGCAGATTCACTGAGGTGGCCAAGCATGGGCTGCAGGGAACAATTGCACCTCCAGGGCCTCCCAGAGTCTGGCTGTGCTCCGACACCCAGGCCTGCAGCCACCTCTGCCCCTGCCTGGTCAACGGCTCAGAGCAGAGGCCCAAAGGGCCCCCCCTTCTGGCCACCTGCCCTATAGGCACCCTATGCAGGTGGCACTTATCCCATCACCTGGTAATTACTTGCGTCTGGGAGCTCCAGTGGTGGGGGAGGAAGGCTGAGTCTTATCCTGGCCCCACCCTACCCTATCCCATGGCCTGGTCTCTGGGAGAGCCAGTCCACTCCTGGTTCCACTCCCGCACCCACCTGTCCATACACAACCCCCCATGACTTCACTGATGCCCAAGCTGCCCAACGCGTTCCATGCACGTCCTGCTCAGCTTTCACCGGGGCTTTCAGGAACCTGCAACCTCTGAGCGACCCCTCCTCAGCCTCCAGCTCCCCTTGGATGCTGGGCTCAGGCTTACTCTGTCACCGGGAATCCAAATTTGAGTCCTGCTGGCTCATGTCTCTGACGCACCAGGTGGACATGCCCAAACCTGAGCCAAGCAGCGGCCCTCCCAGACCTCCAACCGCCATGGTAGCCAGAGTGTAGCCCCAGGCAGCCGCCTCTGCATCCTCATGGGTCCTATACAGCTGTTTTGGCTTCTACATCCCCCTTCCCGGCCACGCTGGTCCCCTGCTCAGTTCCCACGGGCCACCCCTTCACTTGGGGACTCCCAGTCATAGGTTTCCCCTCTCCTGTTTCCCTACTACAATCCCAGTGCTCAGCACGCAAATCAGAGCAAGTCCCTCCGGGACCAAAAGCCCCTCAAAGCCCCTGGTGCTTTCCCTTGCCGGCATCCGCCCTTCTCAATTGCTGCCTCTGGTTCCTGGGGACTTTTGCACAGGCTGTTGCTGTTGCCTGAACCACTCTTCTTCAGACCCCAAGCATCATGCCATCCCCTTCTGAGGTCCCCTAACACCCCATCCCACTCTGTGAGCCAGCTGCTACTAAGACCTCCCATGCCTTAGTCTCTGTGACACCCACAGCACCTAGTGGTCATCGCTGAATGGACGGATGCTGGCGGTCAGGGGGCGAGGTAGATTCAGTGCAAAGTCTAGACGATTCACGAGTGAAAAGAGCTCTCACGCGTTTCATCATCTCATCTCTCATCCTGCCATACCTGTGCCGGGTTTGGATTTTATTTTTCCCATTTTACAGGTGGGGAATTTGAGGTTTGCAGAGACTCACTGTAGTGGGTTGAAGAGTGTCTGCCCCCCATCGATATCCAGTTGGAAGTTCAGAATGAGATCTGTGATTCTATGTCTCTGACTCATTACTCCTGCAGCCCATTATTGCTATAATGTCAAAAGCAGGCCTCAGGAAACAGAACCTCTCTCTTAAAACTTCTGTCCTCTCTTGGCTCGGCACCTGTGGCTCAATGGGCTAAGGTGCCAGCCACGTACACCTGAGCAGGGGTTTTGAATCCAGCCCCGGCGCCAAACAACAATGGCGGCTGCAACCAAAAAATGGCCGGGCGTTATGGCGGGTGCCTGTGGTCCCAGCTGCTTGGGAGGCGGAGGCAAGAGACTCGCTTGAGCCCAGGAATTGGAGGTTGCTGTGAGCTGTGATGCCATGGCACTCTATCCAGGGTGACAGCTTGAGGCTCTGTCTCAAAAAAAAAACAAAAAACTTCTGTCCACCCTTCACCTCCCCTGGGTAGGACTGTAATCTGACAGTGGGTCCTAAACCCCTCACTCCACAGAGGGTCCTGTCCCATACCCTGGAGGGGGGAATGTTGCACAGAGCGTCCCCCCCCCCAGGATCTGGACCGGCCTTGCTGGGTTTGTGCACTCAGTCTACTAATATTAGATCACATGCTTTATGTCCAAGCACATTTTGACACTGTTGTCCATGCTTTAATCATGTCTATGCAATGAAGTCTCCATAAAAGGGCCAAGAGGAGCCCGGACACGGTGGCTCACGCCTGTAATCCTAGCACTTGGGAGGCCAAAGCGTGGGGGGATTGCCTGAGATCACGGATTCAAGACGAGCCTGAGCTGGAGGGAGATCTCATCTCTAAAAATAGCTGGGCATGGGTGCCTGCATGTGGCTCAGTGTAGGGTGCCAGCCCCATATACCGAGGGTGGTGGGTTCAAACCCAGGCCTGGCCAAACTGCAAATAAAAATAACCAGGTGTTGTGGCGGACACCTGTAATCCCAGGTGCTTGGGAGACTGAGGCAAGAGAATTGCTAGAGCCCAAGAGTTTGGGGTTGCTGTAAGCTATGACACTAGGGCACTCTACCAAGGCAACAAAGTGAGACTGTCTCAACAACATAAAATAAAATAGCATTTGAACTACTGAGGAGAAACAAAACAAAATACCCTTTGTACAAACCACTAAACTGAGTTCTGCAAGCCCCTCTAGCAAATGGATTGAACCCAAAGAGGCGGGTGGTGGGAACGCTAACCTGAAGCTTGCTATTGCCAGGTAGATAGCCCCAGAAGAGAACCGAATTAAACTGAATTGGAGGACACCAACCAGCCTCCACAGAATTGATTGCTTTCCCGGCGTTGTGAGGAGAAACTCTCCCATATTTGCGCACAGAAGTCTTCCATGTTGATTGTTGTGTTGGAGAGCAGAGGAAAAACAGTTTGAGTTCTTTGCTCCTCACATGAACTTATTTGGGAATAGAGTCTTTACAGAAGTAATTATGACATTATAGTTAAGATGAGGTCAGATTGGACTAGGGTGTTCACTGAATCCAGTGACTAGTGTCCTTACAAGGAGGACGCGTAAACAGATGCGCATATGTGTAAGGAGGGTGGCCATGTGGCAGAGATGGCAGTTTTGCAGTTGTAGCTGAGACCACCAGAGGACACGGGAAGCTGCAAGACGGAGATGGCAGAGAGGGTCTTCCCCCAGAGCCGTCAGAGCGGGCGTGGCTCTACTCTCGACCTTGATTTTAGACTCCAGCCTCCAGAGCCCAGAGAGAACATATTTCTGTTGGTTTAAGCCACTGTGTTGGTGGGGATTTGTTACAGCAGAGCCCCCCGCCAGCTCCTGGCCCTGCAGGTTGACAGCCCATCCCTGTAGAGGAAACTTCGGGACATTTGTCTCCGGAGAGCATCCATCTGCTTCCTTCCTTCTGGTTAATGTTCTAACCATTCTTGGTAATGGCTACCAGGAAGCTCAATGTCGCCTAGGCTACAAGCTGAGATAACATGAGCCCTGAGCTGGCTTTTCCCCTCCTGGGCTTGAAACATCCCACTGGGTGGCGACGGAAAGGGCCAAAGGTCAAGCAATTCCAGCTCCACCCCCACCTCCATGCTGGGCCACCCAGACCTTAGTTTACTGTCACTTCCACGGGGCCCCCACATGAGTGGCCAAGGGTTTGTTGCCAACACCTGTGCCCTGGCAGGTCCCATTAGGGCCTGAGGTCAGCCTGTGTTCTTCCTATCTCTGGCCCCCAGCCCACCTCACTGGCTCTCTAGGGGTGGCAGGGCCACCTAAAGGAGCTGAGACAAGCCCCTGTACCCCCACAATCCTAGGGGGCTGAAAGGGGAACACTGCATTCCTCTATCCCACAGGGTCTCTATAAACACACCTCTGCTGCTCAAGGCATCTCCAGGGAGAGGGGCTAGCCGCCTTTAGTTAAGTACACATGAAGGCTGGGAGGTGGGATGATGTCCTCACACCTCAGGGCACAACTCTGCCTCAGGAAGCTCCTAGTCACATCAGAATAGGCCAGAAATAGTCCCTGAGAGCCAACTCACTCTAGGCACTCCCCACAGCAGGCTGAGGAAGCCCATCCAGGGATCTGGGGCCAGACACCATTTCCTCCCCTTTTCCAGAAAAAATGTCCTCCAGGAAAAATTTCTCCAGGAATCTTTCAGCCAGGGACAAGAAAGTGGGGGGTGAAAGGAGAGAAACTGAGAGACAGTTCTCTACTTTCCATGAGACTCTAAGCTCTAGGCACACACCCCCACCCCTGCCACTGCCTAGGTTGCCCCCTTCATGACACCAGGCTCGGCCTTCGCTCCTCACCTCCCCTCCCCACTCCAGTCTTCTCACATTTGAGGGGACGATGTCCAGCCCTGGCTCAGCCTCTGGAAGGATTTGATCAGGACCTAGGAGCCCTCCCAGCTCTGGCTCTAGTCCCAAGGATGCAGGGGAGGGGGAGAAGGGCTTACCAGCTGCCTGCTCTGGGCAAGGAGGTCTGAGAGGTTTCTGGGCACTAGGACTGCTCTCAAAGCTCTGGCTAGGTCACTACTTCAGTTCAGCAACAATGCCTTGGTTGTGGGGGAGGGCAGGCAGGGCCACCATGCAGGTTTGCCAGGGAGGAAACCTGTGGTGCCAAGGTAGCCCAGGACAACTCTGGCCGCAGGGGAAAGCGGGAGGCTGCTGGGTCCAGCTGGTAGGTGCCAGGGCAAAGGGGGTCCAGGAACAGACAGGGGTTGGGAGGTGAGTGGGAGGTTAAGGCACTACGACATTTTGCTGTCCCCACCTCATCTCAGGGGCTCGACCCACATAACCTTTCCTCTAAAGCACCCTGGCCCCAGTCTCTGAGCAGATGTTTAACCCAAAGAAAGAAGCCTGTCACCCCTCATATGTGCCCTCAAAAGGTCTCCCCTCACCCCTCCCATGCCCCTTCCTGCACATGTGACTGGCCACCCCACCCTTGAAAGCTGGACAGTGCTCCTTGGAGTGGGGGCTACAGCCCAGTGCCCCAAATGGCTCCCATTCAGGAACATGAGGGGCCCAAAGGGGGGATGCAGACTGCAGGGGGGGAGGAGTGAGACTCCCAGCAGGAGACCCCAGACTCCTGCTGAGGGACCTTGGGGGGGGGGAGGACACTCCTTAAGCTAGGTGGGTTCCTAGCTCACCCTGGTGTCTGATTGAGCCCACCCCCCCTTGTCAGGCAGGGCGACTGAAGCCAGGGGCAGATGCAGCCCGCCTGCTGCCAGCCTGCCCAGAGCTGAGTTTAACAGTTAACCTCACTCCCCATCCCGTTTATCTCCCAGGCAGGGGCCCAGTTCCATCCACCTACCCAGGCCTGCTCCAAGCCAAGCAGGGAGTGGCAGTAAATATTTGTCAATGCAGCAGTGTCCATGAAGGGTGGACAGGTCATTTACTACAATGGCCCACCGCAGGGGAGGATGCTGAAAGCAGGTGCTGGCACTACTTAATGCTGGCAAGCGCAGTAGATTCCCCACCCCGCCTGGAACACTCTTTGCTCCACCAAAGCAACTTATTCCCGAGTCAGCACTGGGGCCAGAGGGCTGAGAGGTGCCAAAAGCCACTTTGTCCTGGCCAGGCTCAGCTTCTCGCCTGGCGGCTCCAGCGCCAGGTCCCACGCAGGCAGGGCCTCCTCCCGCGAGACCCCCGCTAAGCTCGGGAACCTCCTCGCACCTCGGGAGAGTAGCCTGAGGGCGGGGGCGGGGCCAGGCGGGGAAGCCCCGCCCCTCCCGCCCCGCCTCCCTCCAGCGCCGCTGGCCCCGGGGGCGCTGCTGGGCCGGCCGGCCCGTGCCCTACCAGCGCCGGGTGCGCTGGCTCCGCGAGATCTGGTCCACGCTCCGCGAGCAGCAGCCCGAGCGCGCCCGGCAGCAGCTGCGCCTCCTGCGCCAGGCGAGAGAAGGAGCGGGCCGCCCCCCGGGCTGGCGGCCTGGGAGGGCTGGGTGCCCGGGGGGCGTCGGGCGCTGTAGGCTGCGGGCCTGCAAGCTGAAGGGAGGCGAGGCACAGCAGGCCTCGGGCGCGGGCCGGGCGGGTTCTGAGAGCGGGAAGGGCTGCAGCGGGTGGGGTCTCATTTGGGCGCGAGGGCGGCGGCTGGAGTGAGGGTCGCGCGAGGACAGGCTGTGTGTGAAGCAGGGAGCTGCTGAGTTTGAGGGGGGTTGTGTGTGTTGAGGGTGACCCCGGCTTGGAGCTAAGAGCCCAGATACAGGCCTGGGCAAAAAAGGAGGGTGGCTAGGGGTCAAATCTCATATTAAGGGATGGTGGACAGAAAGAGAACAACTTCCCCCTCCTCCACGATGGGGGGAGGTTTTGTTTTTTTTTTTAAGAGACAGTCTCACTTTGCCCCCCTTGGTAGAGTGCACTGGTTTCACAGCTCACAGCAACCTCCAGCTCCTGGGCTTAGGCGATTCTCTTGTCTCAGCCTCCCAAGTAACTGGGACTACAGGTGCCCGCCACAGCGCCCGGCTGTTTTTTGGTTGCTGGAGCCGGGTTTGAACCTGCTACCCTCGGTATACGGGGCCAGCGCCCTACTCACTGAGCCCCAGGTGCCACCCCAGGATGGGGGGAGGTATTGGACCCTGAAGCGAGGACCCTGGGAGGTGACGGCACTGCTGGGCTGAACTAAGGGATACGTGGGAAGGCACAGGGCTCAGAGGGATCCCTGGAAACAGCCTCACCAGAGTCACAGCATGCATCACACAGACGCCTCTGCTCCTGAGTACACATACCCAGCATCCAACAAAAGAACACAGCTGGGCAGCGGCGGCTCTGGGCCCACACTCACCAGGTGTTCTAATACCAGCCCCGGGTTGCTGTAGGAGACATGGGTGCTGATCCTAGCATCACCACTTCTCTATTCCCTTCCCTGACTGTCCCACCTGTCCCCATCCCCTGTAGCAGCTGTGACTACCACCTGCCCCATCCTGTGAGCTGAAATCACATATTTTGGACTGCAGAAGGTGGATGCCTAGAGATGCGGAAAGTGAGGCATGAGGAGATGTGGTGAGCCCATGGCCCACAGGGAGAATGGCGGGTGAGCCAGAGCCACAGCCTAGCCTTCCAACCCTTCTCCACCTGCTGCACCTGGTTTCCTTGCTGTGGGCTCAGCAAGCTGGAAAGGAGGAGCTGGCCCTTTAAGAGGAGCTGTCCAGACCAGCTGAAGGCAGGCTGGCAGGCTGCAGGCTGGGGCCCTGTCTGAGTCTGCCCAGGCTCACCAGCTACCCCTTCGTCTGGATCCTCCCTAACTGGCATCTGTGGCTTGAACCCTGTTGAGAATGCAAATACCAGAGCAGCACGAGTCTGCCAGACGCCCAGAGGCACAGATCTCTGTCTGGACTTCTGGAGCCCAAGGCACCAGTTGGGCATTTTAGCTGGGAAATATCAGGGAGAA
Organism: Arctocebus calabarensis; assembly: GCA_963573935.1. NCBI lineage: Eukaryota > Metazoa > Chordata > Mammalia > Primates > Lorisidae > Arctocebus > Arctocebus calabarensis. The sequence goes on along the minus strand of CAUYON010122330.1, from coordinate 5,763 downwards.
AGGCCTTCAGAGACCACTTAGGTCACCCCTTTCCATCCCAGAGGTTGGGCTTTGAGGCCTAGCAAGGGACCTATCCTGCCCCAAAACCTGCAGGACCCTGCACTGTGGCCCATGGACACTCTTGCTTGGTCTTTCTTCCTGTACCCAAAGCATGTCACTCTCTGGCTTGGGGACGGCCCACACAGGGTCTGGAGGCCCCTCCTGGCCGTGGTTACCCTGTCAGCTGTCAGTGTATTCTCTAAATGGACCCTCTAGAATGGAGTTCAGCCCCCAACCAGGCCTGTAGGAGTAAGACAGGGAAAGGCTGACAGGTCAGGGCAGGGCCCAGCATGGGTCTATGTGACAGGTAGGAGAGGCTGGGGAAGGAGGCTGGCAGGTCAGGGAGGGTATCACTCTCAGGCACTGGGAATTCTGAAACTCGGCAAACTGCGTGAGTCTGATGTTATAAGACTCCTAGGGCATTGGTTTAGCTCAGGTGTGTTTCATTCGGTTTAGCCAAGGGTGAGCTGAAGAGGGGTGTTGGAAGGCTGGGAGCCCTAGGAGGAAGCTGTTGAGGGGTGAGGCCTGACACTTGGTAGGAGAGGTGGGGAGAGAGAAGGAGACTGGTCAGGTGAGTTGGGGGAGAGAGGGAGAGGGAAGACTGTTGGGTAATTCATGGGCTTCTGTCTCCAGTACCTGGGAAGATGGGATCGGGCTGGGGCACTGGAAGCAAGGATAGCTTCAGGGTAGGAAATGAACATGCTGCCTTTAGGACAGCCACGCTGGGACAGAGGTCAAACCCCATAGGGAAGATCCAGACCTGCCGGCAAACAGACTGTGGTTGCACCTCAGTAGAACTAAGGGATACGTGGGAAGGCACAGGCCCAGAGGAAACCCTGGCCACAGCAAGATTTGGGGGTCATAAAAGGTGCAGGGGACCCCAAAGAGTCACCTCAACAAACCCCAACCTCAAAGAAGGCACGTGTCACAGCACGGCCCTGCACCTCCAGGGAACTGGTCTGCTTCCCTGAGGCCCCCAAGGCACCTACCACCTCCTCACCTGAGGGGTCCATCTGCAGCTGGACAGTTGGCCCATCACTGCCTATGGAGAAACTCCAGCAAGCCTCAGGGAGGAAGACAGAGAGAGAGCAATGGGCATGAATGGCATCTGAATGGCTGAGATGGGGCCTGTGCAAGGGAGGGTCTCACCAGCTCATTCAACTCTCTCCACCTCCCACAGGACCTGGGCCTTGAGGGGTCCCTCCTCAATGACATCCTCTACGGGGACATGGCCTTCTTGAACCTGGTGGACCCCATCTCCTATGACTTGCTTGGGAACCTGGCCCGGGACCTGCAGTGCTCCAAGAAGGTAAGGCCAGCAGGCTCAGGCCCCAAGCTGGGCAGTATGGTTGACAGGGCCCGGGAAAGCCCAGGCTGGGGCCGTCCTGTGGCTTGCTCTGTAGATTTAGGCAGGTCACTGTCCCTGTCTAAGACTTGATCCCAGCTTCGGTGTATCAGGCAGGCCAGCAGTTAGAGCGTGTGTGAGCTGTGCTTTGCTAGACTCTGAAAGTCATGTGTTTTCTGGCCAGTGGCACTGTGTGCCAGGCCTGGGGACCCAGGCAGTGGAGACTGTAGCTGGGCCGAAGTCATATGGGGACCTTGTGGGACACAGACTGTTCTGACAAATCCACTAAAGGAACTTGACTCTTGTTTTTTTTTCTTTCTGGGAACTCGGCTAAGAGGTAGGGAGAGAGAAGGAGACTGGTCAGCTGAGTTGGGGGAGAGAAGAAGAGGGAAGACTTGGGGGTAATTCGTGGACTTCTGTCTCCAGTACGTAGGAAGATGGGCTTGGCCTGGGGCACAAAAAGCAAGGATAGCTAGACTATGAGTCAAGTTCCTGGGCCACAAGAGAGCCATTCTCGGCTGGAGTCCCTGTCTACTGGGCGCTGTCCTATGTAGATGCCCTTGAGGATGGATGCTCGCTACTTTCCCTCCACAGCACCCCAGGCCACAGCAAGTCTCTCCTCCTGCACCTGCAGCCTCCCCCCACAGCTGCACCTGCTGTGTCCTGCGTGAGCGTCTATACAGCCTCAGCATGTGCAGCTGCAGTCAGCCACCAGCCCCAGGCCCCTTATCCTCGTGAGTCCCCATCCCAAGGCTGTCCCTGTCAGCTCTGAGGACTCTGAGGCCAGCCTGCAGCCATCAGAGTAACCGCGGGGGCTTGCCACTGCTGCATGCACTGCATGTTCACAGAGGGACTGGATAAAAGGACGTGCTGGGCAGTGGAGCGTGCTCAGTGCCAGCTTGTGGAACGCACGCCCTGTGTTCTGCCCCAAGCTGGGCCTCTGTGAGAGCCAGGTGGTGGTGCTGTAAAGCATGAACCCCCCCAGCCCTGTCAGCCCAGACCCAGGCCCCACAGGCGCAGTCTCGCTGGGAGAGTGAGAGGAAGAAGAACGTGCTGACCTGGCTTGTTCCTACTCCCTGGGATTGGCGGCACTGGAGCAGGGCTCCCTCGAGGGGCCTGGTCTGGCCTCCTCCCCCTGTGGCAAGTCCCCGAGGGGTGCTGAGGGTGGGCACGCAGCCGGCTGATAGCCCGAGACGCTGGCCCTAGGCCTGAGGACAGGGAACAAGGGCCCATTGTCTGGGCTTCCTCCCGCCGGGCACTGCGGGCCTCGGACCAGCCTGTCCAGCTCCCAGAGGGCAGCCTCCCCTGGCCGTGTGCCAGGCCGCAGCTAGGGTGGGGGGTGAGAGGGGAAGGCCCGGTGGGCAGCTCAGTGATCCGTGGTGCACAGCTGTGCACACACACATACTTGGCTGCCCAAGCCCATCTCCCTGAGGCCCCAAGGGGGGCAGCAGGGACTCAGGCTCACCCTGACAACACTGTCCGCCCACAGGACGATGATCTCTGGAAGTCCTGAGACAAGATATGCCAGCAACTCATATACCACGTCACCCCTCATTCTAAGCAGCAGTGGGGGTCCAGCCTGCCCTGGAGGAGGACCCAGAGCTGGTAGGGGGAGCCCAGCCACAGTCCCTCTTCCCCACCATTCAGGGTCCCATCCCATGTTTACACCTACACTCTCCCTAAGAAACCAGTGCCAGAAATGCCACACCATGAGGCCCTCAGTTGTGTCAGCACAAAGGCTTCAGCCCTGGAAGCCAGTATGGTCAGTATGGAGGTAGATGCTTCCCAAGCCAGGCTGTGCTCTCCATGTGACCTCCTCCTATTTCCATGGGACAATCCTGCCTCCTGCCAATCACAAATCCTTGGCCTGGGCCCAGAGTGACCTCAGCAGGCACCCTCTGCTGAATCTTGGCAGCAGGTGGGGAGGCAGGGAGATTCTGGGCACAGGGAAGGACAGGCTGGGAGAAGCAAAGTAGCTTGCCCAAGGTCACACCCCACTCTGATTTTCCTGTAGCCCTTTGGGAATTCTTTGCCAATACCAACCAGGCTGCCTGAAGCCAAGGCCTCTGTATCCTCCTCATAGCTCACTCTGCTGTGGGCCCCTTGGTCACTCCATCCGAGAATGACTCCATACATGGAACCTCGCAGCACAGACTCAGCCCACAACTGGCCATAGACGCCTAGCTGGGAGCCGACCTGGCATGTCTCCCGTATCTGTCCATGTTGAACCTGGAACCCCTGGGTTGTTCCCTGCCATGGCAGGTGAGGGCCCCAGAATATGCTCATTGCTTAGTGCCCCAACAGGCCTAGGTGCCTCATGGGCTCTGCTCAAACAACAGGGGAGTGTAGAGGGCAGTGGGGGACCCACCTCAGTCTCAAAACTTCCCTTCCAGCTGAGAACCAGGGAGATTCCCCCCAGGGCAGGCCTCATGCCACACCACCTCCCCCCTCACTGCCCTGAAAGCCATGGAGACCAGCCTCATGCCCTGTCCCCTTATAGGAAAGTTTTTCTTTACCCTAAAGGACTCAACTTCTAACAGGGCACAGGGGAAGAAACCTGTGAATTCAGGAGTTTGGAGACTCGGCTCCTTCCTTCGTAGAGGATGGCCACAGAAGAGTTATTTCACCTCTCTGAGCATCAGTTTGCCCCTCTGTAGAATGAGATCGTCATCCCTACCCCCATCTGGGGTTCTGCAGCTCCTCGGCTGGGTTGGTATAAAAATAAGTGAGATAACAGCTATAACTAGTGTGATGATGGGCACAGAGTGACTTTTCATAGTAATAATAGTTCACAGGGCTCAGCACCTGTAGCTCAGTGGCTAAGGCGCCAGCCACATACACCAGAGCGGGTGGGTTCGAACCCAGCCCAGGACTGCCAAACGACAATGACAACTACAATGTTGTAGCGGGGTGCCTGTAGTCCCAGACACTTGGGAGGCTGAGGCGAGACAATCATTTAAGCTCAAGAGTTTGAGGTTGCTGTGAGCTATGATGCTATGGCACTCTATCCAGGGTGACATAGTGAGACTCTCTCAAAAAAAAAAAAAAAAAAAAAAGAAAGAAAGAAATTCCTATCCTATTAAAAAAAGAAAAAAAATAGTTCACAGATCCTTAATATGTGTGCGATCCTCACAACCACCACATCCCCTTATTATCCAAGAGGGAACTGAGGCTCAGAGAGGTCTGAGCATTGCCATGACCACAGACTCAGAGGGTGACAGTGTGAATCTGGCTTGCCAGACCATAGGCCCATAGGCCAGAGCTGCTCCAACAGATTGTTATCCATGCCTGGCCGGGCCTGCCTGGGGGCCCTGGCTCAGTCCATGCCCCCTGCAACCCTTCCATGGCCTCAAGAGCAGTCTGCAGAAGACTCAGCAGGCAGCTGGCAGGAGAGACCGTGGTGGACCTTTCAGGTGTCCCACTGTCGGCACGAAAGATGCATCATGTAATGTGCTAGCTGGGTAGCCATGGCACTGGGCTGGCGGTGCTGGACCTGAGCTTCACAGGCTTGAGTGACAAGCAGCTACACCAGCTGCTGTCCAGCCTGTGGATGCTGCCCCGCCTCACCCAGCTCCTGCTCAACAGCAACCGGTTGACACAGGCCACCACGCGTGAGCTCACTGAGGCCATCAAGGACACTGCCAAGTTCCCAGCTCTGGTCTGGGTAGACCTGGGCAACAACATGGACGTGGCCTCCCTGCCCCAACCCCGGCTGGTTGGCTTGCGCCGGCGGCTAAGCCAGCGTACCTCACTCCCCACCGTCTATGAGGGCCTGCGGGTGGCACGGCTGAGGGCACAGCCCCTGCCTCCATCTGGGGTTCTGCAGGTGATGGAAGCCCAGGGGGACCCACAGTTCCCCAGAGGTCCAGCTTAGGGGCTCAGCCTAGGATTAGGACAGAAGGAAAACGGGCTCAGCGGGAGGTCAGGCCAGGCTGGAGTCTCAGCCTTCACTTAGCACAAGGGGCTGTGGCACCTGCAGTGTGGACCCTACAATAAAGGGGTGATGCCCCATCTCATCCTTTCTGCAGGGACCTGAGGGTTGCTGAGCACCACCTCTGCTGTTGGGGTGGGGACAAGGGGCAGGTCCCCCATAGAGACCAAGGTGTGGGGGTCCTGGGGAGGGATTTGGGAGTCAGAAGAATCCTTCAGGGACCAAACCCTCACATCTGGGCAGGGCTTGGGCTCCTTTTTTTTTTTTGAAACAGAGCCTCAAGCTGTCACCCTGGATAGAGTGCTGTGGCATAACAGCTCACAGCAACCTCCAATTCTTGGGCTCAAGCGAGTCTCATGCCTCTGCCTCCCAAGTAGCTGGGACTATAGGCACCCGCCACAACGCCTGGCCATTTTTTGGTTGCAGCCGTCATTGTTGTTTGGCGGGC
>CAUYON010122329.1:0-19936 GCA_963573935.1 Arctocebus calabarensis | reverse complement strand
CTCCAATAGGGTTGATGTGCGTTCCTCGACCTTGTCTCTTGGCTCAGCTCCAAACCGTTGGCTTTCTTGCTAAATTTCTGTCCTTTAACTCTCCTTCTGGACAGGAGTGTCTGCAGAAAGCTGGCTACAGACCGCCATCTTCGTTCAAAGTGTTTTTTAATTTCTCCTGAAATTTTTTGTTATTGTTGTGTTATTTAGAAACATGTTGTTAAATATCTACATTTTGAGTTTTCCCAGCTATTCTGCATCTGTAACTATCCTGACTTCTACTTTTATCCCTTTTTGGTGGGATAATAAATATTGCTTGATTTCTAGTCTCTTAAATTTCTTAAGGTTTGTTTTATGACCTGAGAGAATGTGGTCTGTTAGTGAATGTTCCATTTCAGAAGAATGTTTATTTTGCTGTTGTTGGATGAAATAGTCTACAGATATCCAATATCTGCAATTGATGACAGTTTTGTTGAGTTCAACTAAGGTCTTTTCTGAGTTTCTGCCTGCTGGATCTGTTCATTTCTGATAGAGACATGGTGAAGTCTCCAACTATAATAGTGGACTCATCTTATGCTCTTTGCTGTTCTGTTGCTTTTTCTCATAATTATTACATCTTCTTAGAGAGTTGACCCCTTTATCATTATGTAATGCTCCCTTTTATCCTTGGCAAAATTTTTGCTTGGAAGTTTGCTAGATCTTTCAATTAGTATTAGTATAGTATATCTTCATCTAACTCTTTATTTTAATTTGTATGTGCCTTTATATCTAAAATGAATTCTTTCAGGCACTACATGGATGGATCTTGGTTTTCTTTTTTTTTTTTTCCATTCTGACAAGCTTTGTTTTTGAAATTGGAATATTTAATTCCTATATTTAATGGTGTATTTGATGTTTAAAGTGATTATTGATCTATTTAGATTAGTGTCTAGTATATTTGTTAGTGTTTTCTATTTAATATCCCCTGTTTCTCTCTTTTTTGTCTTCCACACTTTTACTGACCTTGTGATTTTAACTGAGCATTTCTTATGACTTTCTTTTCTCTCTTGTGAAGCTTATCAAATATACATATGTACATACATATATATTTACTTTTAAGTTATTTTCCTGAAGCTTGCAATTATAACTAATCTAAAGCCATGTTTAAATGATAAGTAGTACTATTCCACTTCACAGGTTCTGTGAATACCTTATAATAACAAAATAATCCAAATTCTTCCCTCTCTTGTCTAATGGTTTTTTTTTTTTTTTATTAAGTCAGATACATATAGATCATGAATGTATTCATGCATATGGGGGGCACAATGTGCTGATTTTTTTTATTATACAATCTGGTTAGATCAAACCAATCAACATAGCTTTCACCTCTTTTACTTGATTATTGTACCAAAACATCTATGTTCAATGGTTTCAAATGCCCATCAGGTTATTAAAGATTCTATATTTAAAAAGCACAGTTTGTTATCCATATGTATTGATTGCTCTATGAAATCCTTTTTGACATGGGTATGATTTCAAATGTTTTGAGAAATAGAGAAAAGGTGGCATAGCAAAGAAATATAGAAAAATAAGTTGATCATCAATGTATCTAAATGACTTTAGAGATAAATTAGATTAAGAAAGAATATGTTAGGGTTGCATTATGGAAGGCCCTAAGTTTTCAATGTCAAATTTTATACTGGAGTACAGTAAGGTGAGATTTAACAGATAGCTTTTGTGTCTTTACTAAAGAAGAAAAGACTTTTTCTGAATTACTGAAGAAAGACTGTCTGACTATTTTCTTTGCCTGTGTTTCCTATGCCTCACAAAAATCCAATAAAAATATAAGTTACTAGTGGACAGCTTCATCTTAAAGGTCTTTAATTCTTAAATTTTTTATTTTTGCTAAATTGGAAGCAAAAGTATGATGATTCAAGTATTTAAAACACATTTTAGTCCTGTCTAGCTCTTATTTCCCCTGAAGATCAGTCCTAATACTCCTGTTGCCATTTTCTGTGAAGTTGTTCTATACTTTATATTTTGATTTGTTATAAAAACACTATTAAATTTTAAAAGAATATAATTTCACATACTAGTTCCCCAGTAAAAGGCTATTCTTTTCTTGTGGGCCCCTTCAGTATTAAGGTGAATATTATTTTACATAGTTATAATGGCAATTGTGGCTTTAAACAATTTTATGGCTTTTCTTAAAGTTAACAGCATTTTATAAACATATATTTAGTTTGATACATGGTTTTTATATAAGATTTTAATACTCCTATGATATTTATTTTAGTTGACATATATAATTAATTGTACCATACCCCTGTTGGACATTTAAAATGTTTTGGGTTTTATACTTGACAAGAAATATTGCTATATACGTATTTATACGTATCTTTATTCTTTTATGTTACAGTCAGTTCTCTACACTTGTAAACAATGTATTTTTTAAAATATGATAAAGCTGATTAGTAAACTTATGTAAGGATTTTTATTTTCAAGACAGCTAAAACTTTTGTTATCACTATACCTTACCTTTATAGACAGATCCTTTAATTATATTATTTTAGTATTGTATGCTGGTCTTTTAGGTCAAAATATATAAATAGACTCTTACATTCAGTGTATCTAATTGAGGCTGATAATTCACTCCTTTAAATAAATTAATCTTTTCTGTTTTATCATAATTGCATTCAGCTTCTGAAACCCTATGCTTACTATCACTTATATCAACTTTTTTTTCATTTTTCTATTTTCCATTTAAAAAAAAAACAGTAATATGGGCAAAATTCAATTTTCTGTCATAGAAACACAATACAAACAGTAAAAACTATGCTCTTAAAACTGATTTTTTATCTGGCAGATCCTCACTCTGCAATATAGTGTTCCTTTGTCGGTTACTTTTAAGAAAGTCTAAATTTAACTGGTTTAGAGATTTTACTGTGTATGAACAGAGAGGCTATAAAATAAACATGCCTGAAAAATTGAGAACTAACTACATAGTAATTTCTGATGATAAATTTTTAGGATTAGGATTCACAGCATATAAGGATTTTTATCACACTTAAGTAAAATGTCAAATTGTTTCCTAAAAAGCAGTATACTGAATATGTTACCCTTTTTTTGGTAAGTATGCATAAATGTATGTTTCTTTTTCTTTCTTTGCTGGTATGATGTGAATAATTGTGTTACCTCTAAAATTCATGTTGAAACTTAATCCTCATTGCAACAAGATAAGATATGGGGCCTTTAGCAGGTGATTAAGCCATGACGTCTCTGTCCTCATTGATGGGGCTGTTACCTTATAAAACGGCTCAAGGGAGCAAGTCCAACTCTTCTGCCTTGCTACCTGTAATAACACAGCCCTTTTCCCTTCTGGAGGACACAGCGTTCAAGGTACCCTCTTGGAAGCACAGACTGTGTCCTCAACAGACAGAAAACCTGCCAGCATCTTGATCTTGGACTTCTGAACCTCTGGAACTGGCAGAAACAAATTTCTATTACGTTATTTATAAAGTACCCAGTCCGTGGCATTTTCTTACAGTAGCACAAATGGACTAAGGTAGAAATAGGTACAAAGAACTAGGGGATTACAATAACAAACATATGAAAGTGTAGAAATAGCTTTGGAACTGGGTAATAAAGGATGGAACTGTTTTGAAGTTAATGCTATAAAAAGCCTACATTGCCATCAACTGAGCATTAAGAATGAATCTAATTAGCACTCAAAAGAAGAGAGTTGTGAAGAGAGCCTAAATCTTCTTAGAGATTATTTAAGTGCTTATGAGCAGAACATTAGTAGAAAAATGGACAATAAAAGCCATTCTAATGAGGTCTTAGAAATGAGTGATACCTTAGTGGAAACTTGAGGAAAGGCCATCCTTGTTTTATAGTGGCAAAGAACTTGACTGGATTATGTCTTTGCCCTGGTACTTTGTGGAAGGCAGAATTTAAGTGGCAAACTAGGATATTTGGTGGAAGTAATCACTAAGCAAATGTTTAGGGGGCTGTACTTTTTCTCTCAAAGCATACAGTAAAGTGCAAGAAAAGAGAGATGAATTATCCATGTAGATGGAATTTTTAATTAAAAGAGAAGTAGACCTTAAAGATTCAGAAGTTCTTAGGCTGGCCATATAAAGAAGAAAAACAGATCTAGGAAAGAATACCAAAGATTTGTCCAAGTAACCATTTGATAAAAGATTAGTCTGGATAGAGGAAAACTAGATGCTTTCTCAAGACAATAGAGGGATGACCTTGATGGCATTTCAGAGTGCCAGGGCCTTTGGGGCAGAAAGGTTCAATGTAGGGGCACAGGGTACCTATGGCCATCTCAAGTTTCTGAATGACACATCTCTGCATAGTCCTCCATAACTACCCCAGCTGAGGTTCAGGTGGGCCTAGGTTCAGCTCAGTCTACTACTCCTGAGAGTTGAAACTGTAAATCTGGTGGTGCCAACATTGTAGTAATTCTGAAGGCATGTAAAGACCAAGATACATGAAGGCATGCCTACCACTACCTAGATTTTGAAAGATTCCTTGGAGATCTTCAGGACCCAGGCAGAGAAATTCTAAAGAGGTGGAATACCACAGAGGGTCCCTACTAGAGCAAAGCCTAGTGGAGTTATGGGAATAGGAAGGCTGAAAAGAGTTCCCACTAGGGTAATAACTAGTGGAGCCCCTAAAATGGAGTTGTCGTAAAAACCCCACAAAGTCAATGCTTAGTAAGCCATGGGTGTGGGACCACCCCCGATACCTCAGATCTGTATGGCCCCACCATGCAACACTAGCTAGGGAAAACAGCAGGCACTCAACTCCAACCTGTGAGGGCTGCTGCATGAATCGTACCCAGTCACCCATGGAGGTGTGTTCAGAAGGGGTGTTATGGAGTCGAAGATAATTCTGAAGCTTCAAGATTTAATATTGTCTACTGTGTTTGATTTTAGACCTAATTGAGGGCTTTCCTCTTTCTTATTTCTCCATCATGGAATGGACATGTCTGTCCAATGCCTGACCCACTATTGTATTTTTTTTTACGTATTTAAATGTTTCTTTTTCAATTCTTTATTAAATCATAACTGTGTACATTAATGCATTTGTAAGAAACAAGGTGCTAATTTAGTATACAATGTGTAATGCTTACATTAACTGATTAAGATAACCGTCTCCTCGCTTATTTTTTGTGGTAAGACATTCATACTCTATTCTTAATAGTTTAGAACCACTATTGTATTTTGGAAGGTTATAACTTGATTTCACAGTTCACAGCTAGAGAGTAATTTGCCTCAGGTGAAGCACAGCTTTGAATCTTATCCATACCTGATATTTAGGTGAAATGCTGGACTTTAACCCTTTTAGTTGGTGCTGGAGCAACTTGACTTTTGGTGCTATTGAGATGTGGTATGTAGAAGGAAATGAATTTGAAGGGCGGGCGTTAGGGGTGGAATGCTGTCCTTTTAATGAGTGTGTGTCCTCCAAACAGTATGTTGAAACTCAAACCCCAATGCAACAATATTAATAGGTGGAGCCTTTAGGAGGGGAGATAAGTATAGTCTTCCCTCATTATTCACTCAGTTTTAGTACTGAAATTGGTATTGGTATTTGTTCTAGGACCCTCCTCAGATATTAAAATATGGGTTCTCAAGTTGGCTCTCAGATCCTGTGAAAACAACAAGTCAGTCTCCGTATGCATGGGCTTCCCTTTCCTGTGTTTTCAGCCTAAGGTTGGTTGAATTAATGGGTACAGAACCCACAAACATGAGGGACTGACCATATCTTATAAAAAGGCCCAAAGGGGCAAGTTCTGTCCTACTATTTTTCCATCACATGAGAACAACAGACTGTGTTCTCTCCAGAGGACACGGCATTCGAGTTACTATCTAGGAAGCAGAGTGTCCTCACCAGCTACTAAACCTGTTGGTGCCTTGATTTTAGACCTCCTTGCTTCCAAAACTGTAAGAAATACATTTCATTAGTTTGAAGTTATCTAGTCTATGATATTTTGTTAGGACAGCACAAAGAGACTAAGACAATTGCTAAAAAAATTATTTTATATACATAGATTATTTGTTTCAAATGCCCAATAAATGCGTGGATGCTCTCTGTCAGGTCGCAATAAATGTATGGATGCTCTCTGACTTACGATGATTAGACATGATTTTTCAACTTTATGATGATGTGAAAGCCATACCCATTCAGTAGAAGCCATAAGTCCACCATATGTTGAGGGAGCTACAGCTTTCAGTAGTTTGAACTGATGATGTGTTTTCAATTTGAAGTATTTTTGACTTATGATGGGATTATCAGAGTATAATCCTATCGTAAATTGAGGAACATCTGTACTGTGTTGTGATTAGGCACACAGAGGAAATAATAGAATCAAGATAGTTTTTCAAAAGCTATTTAACTTGGAAGTGGTCTATTTAAGTGCCCTATGCTTAAATTCAGGACTATGACAAATCTTTGGCAACGAATAAAATATGTATTGTTCATATCATTATGGAAATATAAACTAGACCATCCTTTTTAATGTTGATCTGTTTCCCAATTATGCTTCATTTTTTTTATCACTCTTTTAAGTCAAAAGCCTATTTAAAAAGGGTGTATAACTTATTTACTTACACTTTCCCATGCTTGTTTGGGACTATTCCCATGACTATTTGGTTGAAGCAAATCTGCCAGTATAACTTATAGTTTTATTTTATTCATAGTAAAAATCTTATTGATATCATTAAAGCTTACAGTAACTTCTTTGGTAGATTTAAACTCATAGTTTATCTTTTTTAGGTTTTCTTTTCAAAGAACATTTAATATGTTGGCTCATAAATGGGTGAAATATCTGTTACTCATTTTATTTTAAGAAGTTTATTAAATTTATTGTCTTTCAAATATTGTTAGATGGAGGCATATATATGAGCATGTGCTTTTAAAACAATCCTTCCAGATCACTTGATCTCATTCAATGTTTGAATTTTATAGAAGGTGAAAGAAGATGCTTGTTGAATTTGCATTATAGAGTTTATACTATACACAAAAACATGCACAAAAATGTGAAGTTTTTTAGATTCGTGATCAGCAGATAACTATACACCTGAACATGAACCACCATGATCACTTAGTCTAAAATTTAATGAAAACTTTTGCGTGCAATGGAGATTATATCTGTTTACAGAATCTTTGTGACTCACATTCCAGGAAAAAGAGTTTTTTTTTTTTTTATATTCCTTTCTTTTTTTACAGGAATCAAGTAAAAACCACAGAATCTCTATATTTATATTTGAGTCTAAATCAAACATTTTCACTTGAAAGAATTTTTTCCAAATGGGGGAAAGTATAACTATTTCTGAGTGCCTTTAGTTTAGTCTAAATTTCGAAACATTATTTTTGATGCCTTTGCATTAAGTATCTACCCCATAAGATAATGAAATTCTATTGTTTTTATTTATTTCTTTAATTTGCTAAAAATTGTTATGATTTCAACATAATTTAAAGAAGCAACCAATAGAATATCTTAGATGTGAAAGACAATAAATTCTTCACTATTCTTATATGAAATCTGGTATAGATTTTAGTTGATTTTCATGTTTTTAAAACATTGGCTATAGAGCCAAGCCTTGTTAACCAGAGAAATAAGAGGAAATCAACCACATATCACCTATATCACTTTGAAAAAAAAAAAAAAGCAATGTTTAATTTTGTCTTAGCCAGTAGCTTTGATTATAAGTAGGAACAAAAGTTAGGTCTTTAGAGTCTTTTGTTTCACCTTATTGCCTCTCTGTGTATGATAATAAGTATTTCCATTTAGTTATTGCCTAATTATAGAGTTACATGTTTGTTGACATGAAACTGAACACAGAGGCCCACATTCTAGCAGGTGGAACTAACAACTATTTTTTTCAGTCATCATCCTTGCACTTATAACTATTTGATATGCAGCAGGCAATTGGTATATACTTATTATTATAATAAGTATATGAATGACTTGTTCTTCAGCCTGCTGGGCAATGTCAGGCCTAGGACTAGAACCATAATCTTCAAACTCTGTGTTCATTGTACTTTCTTTCTGTAGTAAAACTTAATGATGTTTAAGATTCCTTCTCACTATAATATTCCGTGATTCTGCCATTTGTCCATATAATCCATTCAGTCCTCCTCCCATTTGTTTCTTTTCTTACAAGCTTATTGGCTCATTCTCTTATTTATTGATTGATTGAATTATTCATTCAATAAGCTTTTTGCTAAAACCTTACTGGGCCTTATGCCAGGTGTTAAAAATATCAAAATCAAAAAAAGAATAGGAGTCTGAGTCTCTAGGACACACTTCCTGTTAACCACCTTGAAAAAGCAGAGCGCAAGAGTGAAATGATGGATTATTATCAAGCTTTATCAGGCAAAAAGAAGCTTAGTTATTATGAAAATAAAAGTTAAAACAAGAATAAAAATTGATCACATAGCGAAAATGCCAAGCAATAGACAAAAACAGATGCTGATAAAAATGGAATGATAGATGCTATATAAAGCGAAATGGCTTATAAATTTTGACTTATTCAACCATGCCTTCATGAATGCATGTATTAATTATTCATTCCATAAATACACTGAAATTCTCTAGAGCAGAAACTTTTGCAAGGCAAAGTGGAAGATGGATTGGCAGGCAACAAAAAACTTTGATAGTTCTAAGAACTGATGAAAGATAAACCTTGTATAGTGATGAGAAAAAGAAAAAGCAGACTAGTAATTGAACAGACGAGGAACACTTACAAGTAACACTTGTAGATGTGACACCGTTGACATGCATGCTTTAATAATGTTTTTCAACCTAAGTAGCTGAAAGAGCATTTTTTTAAAAAAAATCAGAGCTGTATACTACTATAAAATAGAATAAAAATTAATTACTAGCAGAATGAAATGGAAAGTAAGTACAAAGTACAGCCTGCAATGTTTATTATTATATATGTTAGCTATAAAAATGAGTAAATTTCTATAAATTTATTCTATAATGACTAATTCTAAATGTCCTGTGTAATAGTACTTATTATATCCTGAGTAGTAGTTTTTGACCACAGTAGATCCATAGCCCAAATCTTTCAGTGAAAGGGAATGGCGGATAGCATCATTGTGAGCAATAGCATAGTACTATTTCTGGAGGGTTATTTAACAAAATGTTTGATAACTCAGTAGACCCAATGTACTAAAAAAATAGCTCTGTTAAAGAATTCTTTGTGTGAGAAGCCTGCCCATCAGAAGGAAATTATCTGTTAAGTTGTTAATGCAGGGAAGAATAGTATACTTTCTTGTTGTTGTTTTTTTTAATGTATTTTAAAATTAATTTATTATTATTATTTTTTTCTTTTTTGGAGACAGAGCCTCAAACTGTCGCCCTGGGTAGAGTGCCATGGCATCATAGCTCACAGCAACCTCCAACTCCTGGGCTTAAGCAATTCTCTTGCCTCAGCCTGCCAAGTAGCTGGGACTATACGCACCCGCCGTAACCCCTAGCTATTTTTTGGTTGCAGTTGTCATTGTTGTTTGGCAGGCTTGGGCTGGATTCGAACCCGTCAGCTCTGGTATATGTGACTGGCACCTTAGCTGCTTGAGCTACAGGCGCCGAGCCTATTTTATTTTTTTAAGACAAGAGTCTCAAGCTGTTGCACTGCGTAGAGTGCCATGGTGTCATAGCTCACAGCAACCTCCAACTCTTGGGCTCAAGTGATCCTCTTGCCTCAGTTTTTCTATTTTTAGTAGAGATGGGGGGGTCTCGCTTTTGCTCAGGCTGGTCTCCAACTCGTGAACTCAAGCAATCCACCTGCCTTGGCCTCCCAGAGTGTTAGTATTAGCAGGCATAAGTCACTGCACCTGGCCTTGTTTAGTTTTTTTAGAATTACTCTGTCACCCTGGGTAGAATGCCCTGGCATCATCATAGCTCACAGCAACCTCAAACTCTTGGCTCAAGAGATCCTCTTGCCTCAGCCCCCCCAAGTAATTGGGACTACAGGCACCCACAATGACACCTGGCTAGTTTAACAGAGGAGGTCTCCCTCTTGCTCAGGCTGATCTTGAACTCCTGAGCTCAAGTGATCCATCCACCTGAGCCTCCCAAGATACTCGAATTATAGTCACTGCAGCCAGCAAGAATGGTGTACCTTTAGAAAAATTTTCTAAATGCAGATACCTGTCTTAAAGGTATAGTTGTAGATATTTATGCATTTATTGTCTGCTGAACAAGTCATAATTCAGTTGTAATGGGTAAGGATGCATAAACCTAATATTTGTGAAAAATATTCACAAAATAAAATGTGAGGGTCTAACCAAAGGAGAAAGACAGCATCTGGAATGCATGGGTTTGGATTTATGGCGGGCCCATTACCCTGGGCCTCTCATAGTGCCCCATGCCAAAGAAAACTGTGGCCCTAAACCATTGCCTGGCCTCTGTGTCCATAGGCTGCTGGCACTGAAGTGGGTTGCGCAGAGGAAGAAAAAAAAAAAAAGACAGCATCTGGAGAATGGTACCAGAGTAAATCCTGTGACACTTTAAGAGTTTTTTAAAAGGAGTTCTTTCTGTTTAATTTTGGGAGGAGATAAAGATTAGGAGTTTATTAAAAGCAATAAAAGCATTATGCCACAGAATATCCTATGTCCACCAGCTTTTCTTTTTCTTTCTTCTATCTTAGCTAAGCAATATCCTTTCTGAGTCTCATGTTTGATCTTGTGCAATCTAGGTCAAAATTTAAAAGTTAATTGTCATCCTTTAATCTGTTCTTGAAAGAATGCTAACATTTATAGTATGTTTATTATTGGAAGGTGCTATTTTCAGCACTAGTATCAAATGAGTGTTAATTTACTTTGTACTTGACTGTTATTTAATCTTCATAACAACATATTTAAGTAGGTACTAGAATTATTCATGAAGATTGGATAACTTGCCGAGGGTTCACAGCCTGGTTTGGTGAATGAAAACATTCATCTGCCCTACCTCCTAGCCACATCCTTCTTTAAATGACAATTAAAGGAACTAAAATAAATCCAAAAAGTAAAAACTGAGCAGAATGACAAAAAAATAAGAAAGAAGATAACAGAGTATTTTTTATCCCTTTTTATCTCATAGCACCCTTGAATCTGTAGTTAAACTTCCATGGTACGCATAAATTATATTGATCAAAAACAAGAGTACAAAAATGAGTATACTTATTGTGCTTTGAATTTCCTTCAAAAATAATTTAATTAATAATCTTTAGAACTTTTCATGGCACTCCTATAATCTTCTCCTACTACACCAGTGTGCCGTGACATACAAATTGAAAATCGCTGACTTAGCTTATTGAGGTGAAACCCATGAAGCTGACTGATTGGTCCTTCAAAACCCCAGAAAGCCTGAGAACAAATGGTTACTAGGTGCCGCGTAGCTCTGAAACCGGGGGAGGCGGGGAATGATTGAAAGATACTATAGGTAATAACTAGTTGTACTATACTGGGGCTGCTTTTAGTATTAGGCAGTTATTACAATTAATAATAAATATATAGAATGTGATTATTATCGAAATAATTCATTAAAGACCTGACAAGTTACCTCACCCCTTTAAATCTCAAATTACTCCTCTGAAAATGAGTAGAATGTGGAGCAATACAGCAATTTGTTTTGAGAGTTTACTGTGGTGCCATTACATATAAAGCATTTGTACCAGTGTCTGAAACATCAAAAGTGCTCAAAAGCATGTTAGCTACAATTTCTGTGAGTCTGAGAAAAGTCAGTAACCTAACTGTATTTTCTGAAATGGATAAATGATTTTACTTAGGATGTATTTAAAGTAGAATGCTTCTTTCAAATGATAATTTCATGTTTATTCTTGTACAAACAAGCTCAGAAATTATCTCCTTTATAGTGTAGTATCAGAATTAAGAAATGACATTCAGGAATCAATTTTCTAAATGTTACATTGTCATTTTAGCTAATATACACTCCTCAAATTTAATTATTATTGTACCAGTGAAGAAATTCAGATCAGTTTTAATAAATTACTTAATGATTTCCATTAGTGTAACTTGCTAACATAAGAATTCTATTTTTTTTTTTTTTTTGCAGTTTTTGGCTGGGGCTGGTATTGAACCCACCACCTCCAGTATATGGGGCCGGTGCCTACTCCTCTGAGCCACAGGCACCACCCTAACATAACAATTCTTTATAGAGAAAAACTGTCCTCAAAGTTATTAGTGACTGAAAAGTTTATTTTAATTCCAATAGTTTTTGTGTTAGTTGTGGTATATTTATGCCCCCCTCCAAGCCTAAGCTGAGTATTTTCAGTCTCATAGAATTGTATTTATCATTTCTAAGTCTTATTATTTGCCTAGTACACTATCTTTGCATATTTTCTCATGTGTACATTTTTAAATAGGATTACATATTATTTCTGATCCTGTGCAACTGTTTCTAGAGTTACATAGTATAAAACCTTAGAGTCTCAGTTATTATTAGGTATACATTATGTGGTAAGGCTGCTCATTTGTTAGTCAGCTGTCTTCATAAATTCATATGGTACTAATAATTTCTCAGAATCATGTCGTGATTTGTATCACAGTTTGGATTTGGTTTTAAGGAAAAATCACATGAAAGATCTTTTTACTCTTTTGAAAAATATAGATGAAAAGTAACTTTATGATTAAAAACAGGAATAATAGATTATCTTAACTAAGCATGGACTGTTCGGTCACTTACTCTCAATATAAACTGCCTACCTAAAAAATCAACAATTTTCAAAGACATAAATCTGTTTTAAAATATTGGATATTAAATAGGGTCATATTTAAATGAGGCTTGGATGTAAATTGCATTTTAAATCAGAGAAAATATCCTATTCATTGTTTGTAACTGAATGAAAGATCAGTGTGAGCAGCAATGTATATTCTCTGGATTTGTTTCCACATCAGAGCATCATTGTTCCAAGACATTAGATGGGTCGTCTTTTATTGGTGATTTTGAGGCTGCTAAAGTTGAATTTTCCTAGAATGTTCTGTTCAAACGCCAATTGGTCATCCATGATAGCTGGCTAGTGGTACTATGTGGAATAAAAGTAAATATAAGAGGTCAAAGGACCTGTATAAAGAAAATTATGAAATCCTAAAAAAGGAAACAGCAGAGAATCTTAACAAATGGAAGAACATACCATGCTCATGGCTGGCAAGATGGGATTTTATTAGAAACTTATTAGGTTCTTGTAGCTGAAATACCCAAAGATAGTTCACACCTCAGGTACAGTTGATTCAGGCTTTGGACCTGTTATCATTTGACTTTTTTCTTCATTTGTGAACACCATTCCTGGACCGGTTTCTCCTATGGGACAAAATTGTACTGCAATTTTGTGCTTTGCACACATGAAACCAGCCAGACAATGGGAGAATCCCCCTGTCTTCAAGTAGCAAACATAAATCCTAGGCTTCAGTTGGACCAGGCAAAATAGGTCAGAGATACACAATGAGCCAATTATTATGGCTGAAGAGGGGAATGAACTTATGATCATTACCTTAGATGGTGGTTTCCATCCAGGTCAGTTTGTCCTCCTAGGGAACATTTGGAATATCTGAATATACATTTGAGTCACAACTGAGCTCACACTGTTACCCTCTAGTGGGCAGAGCCAGGGATGCTGATCACATCCTACAGCAAGAAGAATGTGGCCCAACATACCAGTGGTGTGGAGGTTGAGAGAACATTAGAACAGGATTCTAAAATTGAATATACATCAGATTCACCTGGAAGCCTTGTTGTGAAACATCATTGGTGTCTATTTTCATATTATCTGATTCAGCAGGTTGGGAGGTAGAAATTTGATTTTCTAGGAAATTTCTAGGCACTGTTGCTCCAGCCTGTTCATACTTCACCTGGTGTCCACATTGCATAGTTCATGGCAGACATTAGGAGGATGACTGTACGTCAGATAGGCCAGCTGAATGTAACCTGAAGATGTACATATACTAATATAAGGAGGAGAAAGCTGTGATGTCACCCATTTTTTACACTTGCCAAATTCTAAAGACCCTATTGTCCTAAAACGTACAGGTAGGAGAATTGCTTCTAGTATTGTTTCTCCAAAACTATTTCCCTTGACCTTCCTTCCTAAGTTTTATATGTGTGTATATATATATATATATTTCAAATCCTTTTACCCCCTACTATTGTATCAAAATTAATTTGGATATTTTAACCTGGATTGTTCTAGAAAACTCTAGAATAAACAAAAATGAATAAATGGAAATGTAAATCAAAAATATAACTGCACTAATATAGTGCAGATATCAAGCTAGGACCCTGAGGGAAAAAACAGCTTTCTTTTTGGGTATGTCCCATTCACCTGAACTATTCTTCCTCATTCACCCTCCCTCTCACTCACTCCCACTGGAAAAGTCTGAAGCAATATTCAACCACAATGATTCTTTGAAGGTAGACTGTAGTTACAGTAAGCACAAGGATGGTTTCCTTCAGAGGAATTTAGAACAGAAACAAGAAAAGGAGAATGATTTTTGTCTAAGTGGAAAGTATTGCAGCAAAAAGAAGAAGGTCTAGAGTATGAAATAAAGAGAAAAGAGAAAGGAAGGAGATTACTCTGGAAGAAGACCATCGACTTGACAGTCAGCACTCAGATCTAATTTTTACTGGGAAAAATGCATTTTCTGGGAGGAGATCTTGCCAGGGAAGCACAAACAGGCAGCACTAACCCCAGGGAACTTACAAATGGGGAAGAAAGACACACCAAATAACTGCAGTGCTGTGGGTGCTGGGTACAGAGGGTGTAGGGGTGATACCAGACAAGGAGGGTTACTCCCACGGCAGCAGCAAAAGGGAGAAAGCTTCTCAGCTGGGCTTTGAGGGTGAGAAAGTCCTCCAGGCAGAGACAGAGAAAGTACCTGAAAATGCACTGTTGGGCAATACAATTATCTCAGCATATGTATATTTAGTTTACTTTGAGAAATGAGAGTTTAGCAGAAACAAAAAAGGAAACTAAAAAAAATAAAAAGTCAAAGGAAATCACTATTAAGTTGTATATGTTGTATTTATTTTATTTTGAGACACATTCTTCCTCACATTTTAATATATAAGACATAGATCATACTATTCATACAGACTGGTACTATATTGATTGTTTTCAATCATTTTCTACTGGTAATGCAATTATAGTTTATCCTAAAATCTGTAGAAAGTCCACTTTGACAAATCGTGATCATCATTTGATGAAATGTGATGAGACCTATTTCTGTGTTGACACTGTGGAATCGGAGACTTCTTGGTCCTTATTCCAAATGCAAGAGAAGACATGATGAAGACTCAAGGAATATCTTGATACGACCTGTTAAAACCACATGAAACAGGGCTCTATATAAGAGATATTTGTACACCTGTTTTGACAGCAGCATTATTCACTACAGGTCAAGGTGAAAGTAAGTACAGTGTCCACAGATGCGTGAATGGATGATCTGAATGTGTCAGGCCCACAAAGGAAAGAAACCCCACAACATGAATGAATCTTGGGAAACTTATATTAAGTAAAATAAACCAGTCACAAAAAGACAGTTACCATATATGGGTATGGATCCACTTATATGATGTATCACTGGGCAAATTCATAGATACAGAAAGTGCAATGGTCCTGTCCAGATGCTAGAGTTGGGGGTAGGGGAAAATGAGGAATTGCTGTTCTATAGGAATAGAGATTCAGTTCTGAGGGATGGAAGCGCTCTAGATATTGCTTCATAATAATATGAATGCACTTACCATCCCTCAGATGTACACTTAATAATGGTAAAGATGGTAAATTTTGTTTTGTATATTTTAACAGGATTAAAAATGTATATCTCCACATAAAGGAGATAGGAAGTGGTATTTCAGGGTCTGCTGAAAAGACTGAGGCTAAAGCAATGAAATAGATAAAATGATGGAACAGAGTGGGAACATGGGGAGAAAAGAACAATTGAAAAAACACCAAAACTCACCAGCGCCTCATATACCATAATGCAAAGCACAGTAGAAGGATGAAGGAGGGCACTATTATTGCCACACAGATCAAAGCAATAGAGATGGGTTGTTCTGGAAATTGGCAAAGAACAAAAGGATGTCACCTCCCACCCTATGCCCTGAAATCCCCTGGCTTCCTTTGGACACCTTCGTGCCAGCACCACCACACATCTGCTTACAATGTGTGGTCATCTCCACACTTCTCTATATTCCTCATTCCATCCATCCATCCTGTGATCGTTTTAACCCAACGAGCACAACCTACAGGCCCTTCATTTTTACCACTTCCACATCTTGGCTCCTCTATTTTCATTCCTGTTGGAATTTGTGTCCCCCAAATGAATCGGTCTCTCTCTCTCACCCTCTTAATCTGTCAGGCCCTATCCTTTGCCAGTGCCTCCCTGTGTGCCTGAGAAATTCCTCCACCCATGTTCAGCCTGGCATTCAAGCTCTCTCTCACCCCAGTGGAGGATGATGTCCTGGCCCTCCAGACTGCTATGCTTCACCCGGCAGGAAAGGCCAGCTGCCTCCCCAGCCCCCACGTCCAGGGTTGCTTGGAGATACCATGTCTAGTCTGCATTGGGCAGGAGGTCGCTGTGCTGAGTGCCCATCTGCTCCTGCTCACCACGCATCCACATCACCCACACGGGCTTTGGGTAGAATCCTGAGACATGGCAGACCAGCAGCAGACGGCCAGGCCCGGGGCTAGGACCACTGGACAGCCAGGCCTTGGGCTTCACTATAGCAGGAAAGGGCAGTGAGAGTGTCTTATTATGATTTGAATTCAGACCACTGGGACTCAGAAACCTACAACGGGGACAATAACTCCTTCCAGTGCTTCAGGAAATAAGTAATTCATTGATTAAGTCCCTATCCTATCAGATACCTTCCTAGTCTTGAGCTCAGAGAAGTAGAGAGCAGGAAGTAGTGAGATCCAGGCTCACCTTGTCTTTGCAGCTCTGCCTTCCCTGCATCCAGGACGCTCAACAGAAATCGGGGGCAGGTTTCAAACAGGAGCTTCTTTGCAATGTCCATTATTCCTTGATATTGCATGAATAGTATGCAGAGTATCCGTGCTTTGATACCACCCTCTGGGGAAGGCACACATGTATCATTGTCGAATCTCAGGAAATCCAGTCCTCTTAAAGTTCCACTTACAAAGATTGCTATGGCTCCCCCAGAACGTAGCTGACAGCCAGCTATGCCCTGGATCTCAAAGGGGTCTAGGTAGAAAGAAATCATACAACAGGTTATTAAACAGGAATAAGAAACAAAGTATGAAGAAAAGGACCTAGGATATTAGATTTTGGTTGATATGAAGTCCTTGGATGGGAAATGATGAGCTAAACCCCAACTACAACTTTCAGAACTTTCCAGAAAGAAGAGCCTTGGGAAGGTGTGAGAGGTATAGTAGAAGATGGGTGGGAAGGCAGAGAGTGATGCAGCCCAGAGCACAGCACTTCAGCCTGAAACAGAGGACCAGGGCAAGAGCAGTGTAGGGAGGAGACAACTGAGGATATAGATCAGAGGATGGAGCCACAGTGCAGGTCACTCAGGACAGGGAGAGATTAAGGGCCCTTGGAGAGTCAGGTCTACAAAAGACAAAGCAGGCTTTGGTTACAGGGAGCCTGGATCTCTTAGAGAAAAGTCAGAGGTGTCCGGAATCTGCAATATGGTGTGAGGTGCAGAGTCAGAGGGAAGGACTACGCTGGGAGAGAGTGTGCATGCAGTTGGGTAAAGCAGAATGCAGGGAGGACGATCAGAAGCATTAGCAGCTTGCAAAATGGGAGAGAAGAAAGTCCTTGAGCATCTTTGCAGCTCAGGGTACCAAACTCACATTCTATCTGGAATTCATTGGCATGCTCCTGTATTTCTTCAGTAAATCCATAGAAGTAGATTTGGAATAGTTCCTCCAGCTCAGCAACCTCCTCGTCACTGAGGTTGCCCTTGGACCAGGGCTTCAGGAATATGCCAGTGCCTGAGTCACTGTCCCAGCCGTGAATCTGCAAATCATCCAACCAGCCTGAACCTCGATTTTTTGCCCAAGTGCTGTTGGCAAAGGATGAGATCTGGATGACATGATAAGAGGTTGGTCCCTGGAAGGCTGTGAGGAGACAGGGACAAGCAGGAGGGAGTGGGAAGGAACAGAAATGGAAAAGATCCAGACAACTGGATGCTGAAGAACACATAAAGGCTGACACATTTGACTGCCCCAGTGATTCAGGCTCTGGCTCCAACACCCAGAAAAGCAGAAGAGGGCTGGAGAATTCAGGACTCAGACACTTCATATTCAAGTGCACCTGAGTAGTGCAGCCTGCTTCTCCCAGGCGCCCTGCACTAGTACTGGGCACTGCCAGAGTGACTCTTACCATCCTCACTGTCAGCACCTGGGAGGAGAACAGCTAACAGTTGAAAAGGCAGAAGCAGCATTTCACTGGGAAATGAAACTTTTCACTGGCAGAACTGGTATTTAGTCTATGATTTCGGCAAACCTTTTTCTCAGTAGCTGTAGTGACTTCCTCTCTTTTCTAACTGACAAATCTCTTTTGCATCCAAACTGCATTTCAGAAAAAAAGTGTGCCTCCCACATCCCTGAGCCCTGCACACTGCCTCTCATTTCTCTCTCTGCCAGCTTTGGCTTCCAGACTTTCTCTTTCCTCCATGATACCCAACTACTCTCTATGTCTTTACCTTCCTACAGACCAGCTTGACAAATCCCTCATGTGATTCTAAAATTTCATTTCACCTTCTTTATCTTTTCTTCCCACATTACAGAATAAGAGAGTGATACTAAGCAATCTCTTAGCTTCTGCCTAGCTTTAAGCTAGAAGCAGCCTTTTGGTTTATTCACCCCAGTGAGCCTTGCTCTCTCACTGCTGACCTCTCTTTTTGGCCCTCTGTCATTGTCCCTTCCTCAGGTTCAGTGTCTCCTCTTTCTTAGCTCATCTTCTGTCTCATACCCCTTATCCTACATTGTAATATCCTATATGTAATATGTGTGTTGATATTCATTTAGTTGAAGGCAATGCATTTACAATGCCAAGTGTGCTGTAGAACTCCAGATAAATCCCACAATTAAATACCTTAAATACTGCCATTTGTAATCCAGGAAAGATTATCTTACACCATGGAATGTTTAAGGGGAGAATGGCATTGGCTACCATACATGCTCTGTGTGTTATAGAGCTACAGATCTAAATCCCAAAATCAGATGTCATAATTACTGCAATTCATGACCTGGACAATATTAGCTTATATCTTAGCCATTGTTGAGGGGAAAAAGACCTTTGCTGCTGGTAAATGACCTTCTCTTTAGTAGCTCTTTCCTTTGGAGTTGTGATTTTTTTTTTCAAGTTACAAACAAATTTTATTAAGTACATGGAAATTGCTCTCTTCATTGGAGTTGTGATTAATGAATGACAAGCAGAACTCCAGGAGCTTAGCTACATGTACCTCCAATCTAAGTTGAAGGTAACTTTTAGGACACAGTTATAGAATCAGCAGCAGCCTATTGTCCTTTTGCAATATCTGTCTATGTTTATGCCTTCCTGTCACCTTATACAGCATTAATAAGGGAAGAAGGATGCTTACCTCTCCCACACCAAAGCTTTAGAGATGTTTCTCCTAAGGTACCACCTCCTATCTTCTCTTTGTATTCCCAACAGAGGTTGGACAGACCATTCCAACATAGATGTCTTTGCAGAAGTATGTTTTGCATGAGGTTGTTGTAGCCTTTGTGCAAATTCTTTGTTGATAGTTTTTGTTATTATTCAAACAAGTGTGGGAGTCCTCTGTGCATGACCTTCCCCAGCTCTATTTTATTTTATTTTATTTTATTTTTTATTGTTGGGGATTCATTGAGGGTACAAGAAACCATGTTACACTGGTTGCATTTGTTAGGAAAAGACCCTCTTACAATCGTGTTTTGCCCCCAAAAGGTGTGGCACACACCAAGACCCCAAGACCCCA
>CAUYON010122325.1:0-97212 GCA_963573935.1 Arctocebus calabarensis | reverse complement strand
GGCCCCATATACCGAAGGTGGCGGGTTCAAGCCCGGCCTCGGCCGAACTGCAAAACAAAAAAATAGCCGGGTGCTGTGGCGGGCCCCTGTAGTCCCAGCTACTAGGGAGGCTGAGGCAAGAGAATCGCTTAAGCCCAAGAGCTGGAGGTTGCTGTGAGCTGTGACTCCACAGCACTCTACCCAGGGCGATAAAGTGAGACTCTGTCTCTACAAAAAAAAAAAAAAAGAAGAAGAGATTTGAAGGCTCCTGGGTTGGGTGAGGCCCCCTGCAACCTTCTCCTGCACACTACATCTTTGTAACCACTCTGGACAGCTCTGGTTAAACAGCCTTTCTGCAGATGAGGAGGATCTTGTCTGTCTTTGCTTAGTTCCCCACTGAATGCAGTTGCACCATCTCCTGCCCTCCCTGTAGCCAGAGCTTCCCCATTTTGCCAGCACACTCTTGGGCAGGGGTCGGGGGGCAATGCCTGAGGGAGCCCATGCACAAGCCCCACTCCCATGGATCCAGCATGGGCTCCTGCCCATAGGAGTTCTCAAAGCTCACTGGCCCTGAAGTTGTCCTGGGGCCTTGGCAACATCACTGCAGTGACCTGAGGGTCACTACTACCCTGCAGAGGGGAAGAGCTATCTCCAGCCCTTGAGGCCCAGAGGCCAGGCACAGGCCTGAGCACATGTGAAAGCGCACATGTTCCCCTACCCCAGACTCACTTGCAGTCTCAGCTGCATGTAGTGGAGTGAGTCTCTAGCCCAGGGGCTCACATGCAGACTCGTTGCATGAGAAGTGAACCTGGAAGGTCAGGTGCAGCTGGCTCGGAGCCACCAGGCAGGAAGCATGAACACAGGGACGCAGGACCCAGGAGCAAGGCCAAGTCTCAGCTACTGCCAGCCTAGCAGGCAGATGGCTCCAAAGCTGCTCTGAGCTCTCTTGTGCTCCCTTGTACCCTAGCCAGGGCTCTGTCCATTTGATGGGGCGCCCCTCCACTGGACGGTACTGTCCTGTGTGATGGAAGCTGGTGGCCCCTTTTAGACATGGACGTCGGAGACCAGGTGGTCCTCATGAATGAGCTGGTGGCCAGCCACCTGTGGTGAGGCCATCCAGGGGTGGTATCAGGCCTGGTCCATGGGCCCCATGTCTGCCTGAACTGTGGTGCCACAGAGTGTGAGAGGGAAGTGGATGACCAGGGCAGCATCGGTCCCCTACATCAGGGAGATGGTAGGATGCACGCCAGGTGGGCACTGGGCAGGGTGATCCTGTGTGTTGAGGGCAGTTTTTGGCTGGGGCTGGGTTTGAACCAGCCAGCTCTGGCATATGGGGCCGGCGCCCTACTCACTGAGCCACAGGCGCCGCCCTGTTGAGGGCAGTTCTTAGGACACCACCAGGATGAGGTAGACATTTTTGAGGTAGCTGGGATGAAGGCAGATCAGGCCTTAGGGGTCTAGTGGCCATCTAGCACTGAGACAGCACAGTGTCATTGACTGGGTGACACTCAGTCTTTGAGCACTGGTCTGGGAGTCTGGTCTTTCTCTTTCTTTCCATGTATGCTTTGATTGGCTTGAGCAAACCCATTAAGGACTGATTTTCTCATCTGTGGAACAAAGGAGTCAAACTACTAAGTATAGGGTCACCATATAATTATCATCAAACTGGGCTGTTTATATCTAAAAATAGGGATATGTGTTGATGTGGGTCTGTTGATGGTGCCCTGGGAGTGGGTACAAGGCAGGCTGGGATACGTGGTCACCCCTCTACAGGTCTCTTCTGCGATCCACTCTAGGAATTAGGCTGTCCCCCTAGCTGGTTTGTTGTGGGTCCTGGGAAGTGGGTGCCAGGACTCAGTCTCCCTCACCCCAGACTCGCCCAGTGACCTTGGGCTCTGGTTTATGGGGGGGGGCGCTCTAGCCTGCTGCCGTGTTAGAAATCTCGCTCGCGAGGGTTCTGCCTTCTCCATCACGTGGCAGCTTTTGTAATCAACCAAGAAGACCTCAGACTCCTGTGGCTTGGAAGTGACCCAATGGGAGCAGATGGAGCAGTTGTTTGCCTCAAACTAGTTCCCAAATTCCTATGGGCTGGGGTCAGGGTGGGGTGGAGGATCCTGAAGGGTGAAATGAGAGGAGTCTGCTGAAAGAGCCCCCACCCAGCAGGCAGGAGACCCGGGTTCCAGCCTTGGTTTTGCTACTCGCTTGCTGTGTAGCCTTGGGCAAGCCCCTTCCTCTCTCTGGTCTCAGTTTCCACAATTGCGAGCAGACAGGTAGTCTCAGGATTTTTCTAGTGAAGATCCCCTGCAGTGAGCTATGATGATACCACTGCACTTTAGTCTCTAAGTGAGACACGCAGTTCCAAAGCTTTGCCTATGTTAGCTCCTTATACCACCTGGCCATCCTCTGAAGGACGAGCTGTCGCCAGCCCCCATCATGGCACTAATTCCTACAAGTGATTAGCCAGAGGCCCAGCAGAATCTCAGCTCCCCAAATGTGAGGAAACAGGCTGTTATCACTGGCAGCAGTGGGCCAGCACATGCCTGGGGAGTTCAGAGTTGGGTTCTCATCCATCCTTGATGCGTTCTAGCTGTGACCCAGGGTGCATCACCTTTTCTGAGCTCCAGGTTTCCTGTTTGTAAATCGAAAATCATCATGCTGTCCTTGAAGGCTGGACCAGAGGACAGAAAGAGACAAATCATGGTGCACTAAATTGTACATGGCAACGATTTAATGCTCGGCAAAGGTTGATATTCACAGTGATTAGTGCTCAGCTGAGGAAAGCGTGGGGGGTCTGGGAGCAGAGTGGGGAGAGGCACCAGTGGAAAGGGCAGGAGTGGGGCCTGTGCCACTGTTTCTGGAAGGAAGGAGGTCTCAGGACCCCTCAGGACAGGCTCAAGGTAGAGGATGGTAGGGACATTGTGTGGAGGCAGAGGATTTGGGGAGAACCGGGAGGGAGCAAGGGGCACAGAGGTCTGGGACAAACTGCAAACGGGGTGAGGGGTGATGCTGGAGAGGGGAGGGAAGGGCTGAGGCTGGGGGAGAAGAGGAGGCTACAAGAAGGAATTGGCCAGTGTGTATGGGGGAACTTTTCTCAAGGCACAATGTAGAAGATTTATTTATTTATTTATTTATCTATCTATCTATCTATCTGAGGCAGAGGCTCACTCTGTCATGCCAGGTAGAGTACCCTGGCATCACAGCTCACAGCAACCTCAAACTCCTGGGCTAAAGCAATCCTCTTACCTCAGCCTCCTGAGTAGCTGGGACTACAGGCGCCTGTCACAATGCCTGGCTAATTTTTCTATTTTTAGTGGAGATGGGGGTCTTACTTCTGCTCAGGCTGGTCTTGAACTCCTGAGCTCAAGAGAGCCACCTGCCTCAGCCTCTCAGAGTGCTAGGATTACAGGCATAAGCCACCACACCTGACCTATGTGGAGATTTTAAACTTGATTTTGAAATCATTTCCAGATTTACAGGAAGGAATTTCCATAGATTCTTGTCCCAGATACCTCAGATGTCAACTGTTAACTTTTTACATTTGCTTCAGCTCTCTTTCCGACTGTGCACATGAATACACACATGCACACACACACACACATCCCCCCATACCATTTGAGAGCAGACTGTATACGTGACTAATTCCCCTGTTTCTCTAATTACTTCAGTGTATATTTTCTAAAAAGTAAACAACAATCTTAGTAAAATAATCACAATCAGGATATCAACAGTGTTACAAACACAACTGTCTGCAAACACAAGCACAAATCATCTGCAAACCTTATCTGACATGTAATACCAATTGCCCTAATACGGGCTTTTACAGCAAAGGGGAAAAGTGTTTCTGCTGGTACGAGGGATCCAAGGCAGGACTGGGAGCCTCACACTGGCAAACCTCTTCAGCCTCCCCCAATCTGGAACAGCCTCTCTGCCTTCTTTTGTCTTTTATGTCCTTGGCATTTTTGAGGAATGGCCTGAATGTAGGTTTGTCTCCTTATTCAATCCTGGTTAAACATTTTTGGCAGCATTGTAGTCAGATTGAACTCCTGTCATGAAATACCATACACTGGGCTCCTTAAACAATACACATTTATTGTCTGACAGTTCTGGAGGCTGGAAGTCCAAGGTCGAAGTGACAGTAGGTGTGTTTTCTCCTGAGACCTCTCTCCTTGACTTGTAGAAGGCTGTCTTCTTGCTGAATCCTCAGAATAATCTTTCCTCTCTGATCCTATAGCCTTGGTATCTCTTTGTGTGTTCAAACTTCCTTTTCTTATAAGGAAACTAGTCAGATTGGATTAGGGGCTGCCCTAGTGGCCTTATTTTAACTTGATCACCATTTTAAAGGCCCTATCTCCAAATAGGGTCACATTCTGAGGGACCGGGGGCATGGCTTCAACATATGAATTGGGGGGGGCATGATTATGCCCATTTCAGGAAGGAATATTCCAGAAGTGATGATGTGTTATTCCCAATATCAGGAGGCACGTCCAAACTGGTTTGCCCTATTACTGTTGATGTGACTTTGACCACTTGGTTAAGGTGGTATCTTAAGTTTTGTTTCTCTTTGTGTTTTTTGTGAGCTACTTTGAAACAATATTATTATCTTGCTCCTCATCAAACGATCACACGCTAGTGTAGTGATGGCCAGGCAGGTGGCGCTTCCTGAACTTCATTGTTCCTTCTGCATTTACGCATGTTCTATTGTGAGCATGAGCTGGCCCCATCAGAAGGCCTAGATTTTGTCTAGGGTTCATTGCTCATGGTTAGTCACATACCTGCCTCCCATCCCTGCCCCGCCCCCACCCAATATCTAGAAAATAGGGATGAGAGTGGTAATGGCGGGGATGGAATTAGATAAGGCACTGGTATTTCCTGAGTGCGTCTCCCAAGATCCTGGTAATGGGTAGGAAAAGGGAAGGGGAGCTTCCTCAGGGCCAAAGGCAGAAGGATGCCCTTGAGAAAATGGCACCAACTGTCCTGGAGAGACAGCCCTGAGTCCTCAGTTATGACTCTACATTCTTGCAAAGACATAGACACTGGAGTTCACCGGTCTGGGAGGGATCCAGATTCTCTGTGCACCCACTAGGGACCCTGAGAAAGTCACTTCCTCATTCTGTGACAGGCTTTCCTCATCTGCACAGTGGGGCTCGCAATAGCACCTCACGGGGTGGCTGTGAGGGGGAGGCAAGACAATCTGCTTTGAGTTAGCAGCACAGGGTCTGCACAGGGTATCATTGAGCACAGTAGCCATTCAAACCACTGTTATTATTACTGATGAAGGCACAGGGTCAGATTGGGGGGACTTCACTTAGAATCTTGGCTTTCCCCACTTGGTCTCTTTCTCAACTTCAGTTTGTTCATTCTCCCCCTCCTCCTTAGACCTCTTTTAAAACAATTTTAAAATATATACTTCAGTTTTTTAATCTATGAGGTGGGGACTAAGAATAAGCTCTAACTGGGGTGCCGTGAGATTTTCCCACGCTGTCTCTCCAGCTAATATAATCCAGGGACACGGGGAGGGCAGCCGAGGAGGATGTGGCCCCTCTAGGCGGGAGGGACAAGACTGTGGGGACACAAGCATGTTGGGAAACCAGGAGGGAGCAGGCGTCCTCCCTCAGTGGCCTGCAGAGTGGTCCCTGTGGACTGTGCCTGCTGCAGAGCTGTTTCCAGAAAGCCTGTGGGAGCACATTTAACAGCAGAAAGCAGCCCTGCTTCTTCCGTACTAAAAACAGAAACTCAGAGCCCAGTCAGCTGGGAAGAGCTGGGCTGTGCTGATGGACCACCTCCCCACTCCCCAGCTGAGCTGCCTTAGCAGAGTTGCTTAACCTCTCTGAGCCTCAGTTTTCGCTTCTGAGAGTGGGGATAGTAACATTACTACTTCAGAGGGTGGTAATTAGATCAACTAATCCATGTGACATGCTCAGCCTAGTGCTGCTCCATAATAAGCACCCCATAAATGTTAGCATTGCTGCTTGCAGTATGTCGAATAGTGGTCCTCAACAAAAGGGGTGCACATCCTAATCCCCAAACCTGTGAATAGGACCTTATTTGGATAAGAGGCCTTTGCAGCTGTAATTAAGGATCTCAAGATGAGGTCATCCTGGATTACTTGGGTAGGCCTTAAATTCAGTGACAAGGGTCCTATGAGAGTCACATAGGATGAAGAAGGGGAAGGCCACGTGAAGAGGCAGAGTTGGAGTGTGCAGCCCTGAGCTGTGCCAAGGAACCCCTGGAGCCACCAGAAGCTGGAAGAGGCAAGGCAGGAGCCTTTCTAGAGCTTTAGGAGGGAGTGCTGACATCCTAATTTTAGACCCAGCCTCTAGATTGCCAGAGGGTAAATACCTGTCATTGAAAGCTGCCAGATGTGTGGTAAGTTGTTTTGACAACCCTAGAAACCTAATACACGGTTGCTATTTTTGTGAGGGTCAACTGGCCTATGTGTGAGGCTGCACCCAGTCCAGGTCTGTCTCTACCTGTTCTGCCTTCTTGTCTTCCTTCTGACTATAAAGGTATCTGTCCCCAAGGTTGTACCACTGCAGTGAAAGCGGCCGGAAAGAATTGTACTAGGTCATGGGTAACACAGGATCCAGATGGGTCATCATGGAGAACTGGCCTTTGGGTGATCTACGTGTAGAAGCCAGTGTTAGAGCTTCATTCTATTCAGCAAATATTTGCTGG
The DNA here is from genome assembly GCA_963573935.1 of Arctocebus calabarensis. Taxonomy (NCBI): domain Eukaryota; kingdom Metazoa; phylum Chordata; class Mammalia; order Primates; family Lorisidae; genus Arctocebus; species Arctocebus calabarensis. The sequence goes on along the minus strand of CAUYON010122325.1, from coordinate 90,558 downwards.
GGCCCCTCCCCAATGTCAGGCCCCCTTGGCTTGAGACAAGGAGATATTGCAGGAAGAATCTCTGACCTCAAGTTGTCCATCAGGAGGATGGGAGCAGTTGTGTGAACAAGTTACTAAGGAGGAAAAGGAGGACTGCAGGTGAGGTGAAGTGGAGATGTGGGAGGGAGATGAGAGATGGGTCTATCTGAGAGGCTCAGCAAAGGCTTCCCAGAGGAGATGATCTCTGGCCAGGGTTTTTTTTTTTTTGTGGAGACAGAGTCTCACTCTATCGCCCTCGGTACAGTACCATGGAGTCAGCTCACAGCAACCTCCAGCTCTTGGCCTCAAGCGATTCTCTTGCCTCAGCCTCCCAAGTAGCTGGGACTACAGGCGCCTGCCACAGCGCCCAGCTAATTTTTTTGATGCAGTTCGGCCAGGGCCGGGTTTGAACCTGTAGCCCTCGGTATATGGGGTCGGCGCCCTACTCACTGAGCCCCAGGTGCCGCCCCAGGCCAGGGTTTTGAAGGATGAGTAGGAGTTCACCAAGAGGCCAAGAGAAGGAAAGGTATTCCAGAGCAGGGAACAAACCATATAAGCAAGGGCACAGAAACAGCCTGGCTTGTACAGAGTAGGAGGAGACAGTGATAAGTGCTGATTGACAATGGCTGCAACTAGAGAGTAGCGGAAATGCAGGTAGAGAAATCCAAAAATGCCCAGATTAAGCCAAGTCACCGAGGGTTTTACGGGCCATGTGAAGAGTCCTGGAGGGGATGGTGGCATCAGGACGCTCAGCCTGGGCTTCCCACATGGTGTCATGTGGGGCCCTGCCACGCTGCTACTCTGCTGGGTATGGGTAACTCGAGGGCCTCTGAGTAAGGGGCTGCAGGATTCCAAGGCAGGCCTCACCCGCTTCCTGCCATGAGTCTCACTTCCTGTTTGACTGAGTTCTTTAAAGTGGCCAGAAAAGAACATAGAGAACCTGCTTACTAAGGCAGGCCAAGGGGCAGAGCCCATACATTGGACCATCTTGTGTTCCCGTTTGTTAAACACACTGGTGCTGTAAGTGCCCCCTGAGCGCCCAGATACACGGATGGTCTCAGAAAGGCAGGCTGCAGGGTGAGCAAGGAAGAGGGAAGGGCATTTGGGCAGCAGCAACAGCATGTGCAAAGGACACAAAGGTGAGAGGAGAAGGGCATGGGGTAGCTGTGGATGGGGGACTGTTGTCTGTGTGCTGGACTGGGAAGGGCCTTCAGTGCCGAGTGGGCATCTGGACAGCTCCACGGGCAGCAGAGACACAGCAGAGGTCTCTGTGCCCAGCAGTGACAGCTCACACTTGTCTCCTCTGTGGCAGGAGATGGTGCTAATGTGAAAATGGGCCCAGCTTCCACTCTTTGTTGCTGTGATATGAAGTTCCAAGCTGTGGAGAAGGTTGTGCTTTATGGACTAGACCCTGAGTGAAGCCGCATCTTTCTCCTGGTCTATGGGGACACAGTATGTGGGACAGGGCAGGGAATGGCTCAAGCTAAGATCTGCACCAGTCTTGCCCCTCAGCTGTCAGAAAGGCCAGGTTGACGTGGCTTTGCTACCCTTCAGGTCAGCAGGCCCAAGGCCTAGGCCTCTATGTCTCCCCTTAATCCATGATCCTTCCAGAGAGGACCAGCCCCCTTACGTCCTTCTGCCAACATCTCTGCAGGCAACAAAGAAATAATAATAAGGGCAGCTGGGACCTGTGACCTCACTGTGTCGGGCTCTGAGCTGAGTACTGGGCTTATTATGTTCCTTGGTCCTCACCGTGGAGACAAGAAAACAGGCTAGGGGCTGGGTGCAGTGGCTCACGCCTGAAATCCCAGCACTTTGGGAAGCTGAGGTGGGCAGATTGCCTGAGCTCACGAGTTTGAGACCAGCCTGAGCTAGAGTGAGACCCCCATCTCTAAAAATAGCCAGGCGTTGTGGCAGGCACCTATAGTCCCAGCTACTCAGGAGGCTGAGGCAAGAGAATCACTTAAGCCCCAGAGTTAGAGGTTGCTGTGACAGTACGCCAAGGGACTCTACAAGGGGTGACAAAGTGAGACTGTCTAAAAAGAAAAAAAAACAGGCTGAGGGAGGCATTCCTGCAACCCCGTAGCTAAGCACACTGCCCTCTCCCAGTTCCCTGTTGCAAAGACACCAGGACCCCCTAAGTATCCCCCCATTGCCGAACTTCCGTTCCCATTCCCAGTGTGCTCCCTGGTCCAACCGCATCCTTTCAGGGAACCGGGACAAATGAATATTCCAAGTTCTACCCTCATCTGCTGCTTCACTCTAGGGGTGGGGCCCAGGGATCTGGGTTTTAACATATCCTGCAGGTGATTCCGATGCAGACGCAAGTTGAAAATCCCTGGTCTATACCATTTTAGGCCCTTGTCCAAGGCCCAGCCACCATCCCCTGGCTCTGAGTTCAGCTCTATGAGGACCCACCTGATAGTCTTGGTGGCCTCCCGCTCTCCTCCCTGCATAGGCCTGACACCTTGGAGGCCTCCACACAGGCTCTGATTGGCTTCTCTCCTTCTTAGTCTTAGGACAGGGGTCACCTGGTGAATTGGAGGCTCCTATCCTTTGCTCCCGGCCAGTAAGTCCCCCCCCCCAGGGCCCCCACTGCTCCCATCCACTCACAAGACTCTTCTCAGAGTGCCAGCGTGGGTTCTCAGTTCCTGAAATGTGTGAGGAAAAGGCATAACCAGCATCCTGCTCACCGACTTCCTGCCCCTGGCGCCTTCTGCCGTGGAGGCTGTGGGACTCGGAGCTCTCTGAGTACGTGCAGAAAGGCCGTTTCCACCACGGGAATGCAGCCAGGGGCCCAGGGACAAACGTTACTGCCTCTTTCTTCAGAAAAATGCCTGAGGGCCCTGCTCATCTGGAGCACTTTTTTGGTTTAGTAATAAGCCTCAGAGAGGCTAGGGGAGAAGCCAAGACAGGATTGGACACACGGGCTGAGAAGGGTCAGAGGAGTAAAGGATTTAGCTGGAAAAGCAGCACCTTAGCAGGGCTGCTGTGGCAGGTTGCGCAGGGTGTTCACTGCACAAGGGTGTCAGGGGTGGGGGCAAAGGAGAGCTGGGATCCAGGGGCTGGGCTGTACCCTCTCTCAAGTCCAATGCCCAGCTTCCGAGATATGTTTACAGTTGGGGAGGGTCTATTCTTTTTCTTAGTCCGGAGACTAGGGGCTAGGATGTGCAGAAAAAGCACCTTTTAAAATTCATGTTTTATGGCTGTGAAGTTACTTGCCCAAGGCCATGTAGCTAGGGAGTGGCAGAGCCAAATCCAAACACTGACAGTCTGGCCTCATGGGTCCCTGGGCTTAACCACCGCATCACCCTGCCTGCATGGTCCTGTCCCTGGGACTGTGGTTTGGGAAAGGGGTCAGGTAGGGAAGAGAATGCTTTCCCCAAGGTGGACTGGAAACATCCGCTCATTCTCTAGTGAGAGCTACAGGTGTTTGTCTTTGAAAGTCTGAGCCCTCCCATGTAAAGGAAAGGAGAAATAGTATCCCCACCACAGGGTCATAACGTTTTATTTATTTTCTACTCACGACAGTAGTCTCTCAGAGTTTATGAAGTGTCAGGCTTTGCAGGAAGCCAATGTCTACCTGGAAGGTTCCTGCAGAGTCAATCCCATGGGAGGTGTCCTAGCCCCATTTGGGATACTGAGTTCTTTTTTTTTTTTGAGACAGAGCCTCAAGCTATTGCCCTGGGTAGAGTGTCGTGACATTATAGCTCACAGCAACCTCCAATTCCTGGGCTCAAGCGAGTCTCCTGCCTCTGCCTCCCAAGTAGCTGGGACTACAGGCGTCGGCCACAACGCCCGGCTATTTTTATTTGGGTTGCAGCCATCATTGTTGGTTGGCGGGCCCAGGCTGGATTCGAACCCGCCAGCTCAGGTTTACATGGCTGGCGCCTTAGTCCGCTGAGCCACAGGCGCCGAGCGGGGATACTAAGTTCTTAGCATATTTTAATGAGTGTTGACTGGGTGTGGAGATGCTGAGGTTGAGGGAATATTCTCTGATTGGAGGGACCTTTGATGATAAAGGAGAGTAAGGAAATAGGGAAGGCAGATGTAGAGATCCAATCCTCTCTTATCTTAGGGCTTTGACTCTATTTAAAAGAAAAGCTGTATAGCCCTCCCTGGCAGCCTACCCCATTTATCCCCCAGAGGGAGAGAAGCTGATTTTTTTTTTTGCAGTTTTTGGCCAGGGCTGGGTTTGAACCCGTCACCTCCGGCATATGGGGTTGGCGCCCTACCCCTTTGAGCCACAAGCGCCGCCCGAGAAGCTGATTTTTATAAGCACTTATTGTGTACTTTGTATAACCTACCTCATTCGACCCTTGCCACACCTGTGAGCAGATGATAAGACTGGGGCTCAGCAATGGAAGAGACTGGCCCCCAACCCATGTCCTCCCCACTGCCCCACTCTGATTTCCTGCTGGGGAACCCCCAGGGTCCCTCATGGACAGGTCTTCTCACTGCCTGGTTTATTCTCCAAGGATTACGGTGTCAGAAAAGGGCAGCCCAAGGATAGTGGACAAATGGACAAGGTGTCTTTTTCCTCATGCACTTACCCTACCCACTGGTCACTTTCAAGAGCATAGCCCCCGCGGCACACACCAATTTCCCCATGTGCACTGGCACTGCCCCCGGGGATTCTGCAGTCTCTTTCTGTAAGGGGGAGGAGCTGGGGCTGCCAGTATTGATGGAGATTGATGATACTTGAACACCAGTGTGGTAACTCCTGCTTTAGCTGTCCCCGCCTCCCCCCACCCCACCCCTAAACACGCACACACATGCTCCAGGGCTGACAGCTATTTCCTCCCTCAGCTCGACTCCCTTGCCTCCTCCTGCTCGGGGCCTCTTGTCTAGCGGCTGGCAGCAGCTGACCTCCTCCAGGGCTGGAATCCTGTGCTTCCTCAGTGCCCAGGTAAGGAGGCAGTGGCCTGGGGCCTCAGTGTCCTTAGTGTCCTCTCTGGACCCATGAGAGAAGGCACGGTTTTACTAGACCAGAGGGCTGTTACAGCTGGATGGCAGAGGTTGAGGCTACCAAGGACTGGAGGGCACTTGATACTCAGAGGGGGAGGCGCTAATTGTCTTTAGGCATTGACCAGACACCAGGCACAACCTCCAGGCACAACTGCAAACCGCTCAACTACTTCATTCCATGTCCAAAAGCGTTCTAGGTGGGACGATTACACCAGCAGGCCTGGGGTAAACAACCCAAGTCCACCCAGCCAGGAAGCCGAGGAGCTGGGATTCAAACCCAGGTCGAGGACCCCCAAAGCTTGCACTCTCTGTCTCCCAATGCCCTGCCAAAGTAGGACCTTAGCAGTTGGGCTCCCTGGGAGCTGTCACCACGCAGACAGAGGGACTGATCTGGATGATTTTCAAGAGTGGAGCAGGACTGTGCTCTCTGAGCATTTCTGTGGGACGTGGACAGCAGTCGCTGGACTGACAGGAACGTTTTAGAGCACGAGGGGGTGGCACTCGGCTATGTGCTGGGAGTGGAGCCTCAGCCCTACTGCTGTAAGCTGAGGAACACTGGGCAAGTTGCCATGCTTCTCCAAACCTCAGTTTCCTCTTTTGAAGAATTGGGGTCTCATAGTTTTATTGCAAAAGTAATTGCCCTTCAAACTCTAAAGCTTAGGAAGTATGACCAGGGCACAGGCTCCCCTCCCACCTCTCTGCAGATTCCTAGCCTGGAGGGGTTCCTCTGTCCACGAAATTCTAGTTTGATATTCCAGGACCACTCCCCCACCTCCAGAAAGGCCATGGTCCCTGGAAGGGGATGGATTTTCTCATCCTGGCCCACAGTTTCCCCTGAAGCATGAACACCATCGCTCCCCTCCTCCTCTCCTCTTCGTCCTCCCTCCTCTGGTGGTTAGGGCAGGAAAGGGCTCAGGCTGCATGCTGGACGGCTGCCCCTCCACATGTCTGTGTGGCCTGTGTTCTTGGGGCCAGTTCGCTAAACACTTGAGGCTCAGTTTCCTTATCTGTAAAATGGGATGGAGAGGAGAAATAGCACCTTTCTCCTAGAGAAAGACAGTACCTAAGTGAAGGACCTCTCCCAGCACCTACCATGTCATGGGGGTCCAGGACAACCTGAATCCCCACCCCTAATATCTGCCCCCAACTCCTGCAGGGAGCCTCCCGTCCCAATTTCCTCAGCCCTCATATATCTCAACCAGCCTCACGTCAGATGTTCTCTGGGGTTTCTGTAGAGGCTGTGAGCAGGCACATCTAGGGGGCTGTGTGTCTGCCAGAGCCTGGCTTCTCCGGGCACCTACCTGAGTTATTTCCCAACAAGCATTTGTTGAACAAGATGAGCTAGTAATAAGTGATTGAACAGGGGTGGGTTTCCTGGGGCAGACAGTGCTGTGTGGCGGCCCCTTGGAGGGGAGAGTTCCTCCTGTCCAGCTCTTATCTTATTTCCTCTTCAAGTATCAGAGGAGGACCTGGCTCCACTGTTCGTGGTCAACACATTTCACCAGCCACCGTGGGAGTGAAGGGTCACAGGGAGTATCTGCAGAGGGGCAAGGTGGAGGGCGAGGAGGATGGGAAGGAGCAGCATAGACGCCCCTCTCATCCCCACCCCCACAGGCCAGCAGAACCCTCCTGCCCTATATGTGGGGTCACAATCATGGCCAAGTGCTCAGGGGATTGGGAAAACGAGTCCTGTGTGACCTGACCTTATTCCTATTTTCCTAAGTGGTCTTAGACCACTTGCTTCGCGATCATCACGATGACGTTGTTACAGAGCTGGCTGTGTGCCCTGCTCTGAACACTTTCACATATTAACTCATTTAGCTCTCCCAGTAACTTTCTGAGTTAGGTACTGTTATGACCCACACCCACGTTACAAAGGAGGAAAAGGCCCACGAAGGTTAAATGACTTGTCCAAGGTTGCACAGCAAGCGTATGGGGGAGCTGGGATGTGGTACCCCCTACTTTGCCACCTTTGTTCAACCTCACTGATCCCCAGCAGTCTGCTCTATCACATTCATGGGTCATACTGGATTCTCCTGGCCAGGTTCCTGCTCCAGGCTTCCCTCTGGTTTGCCTGGTGGCTTCCATACCACCAACCTCAGAGCCTCCTTCCCTTCACTGCAGAGCCCGGCAATGTCAGCCAACGTCACGCTGAAGCCACTCTGCCCCATCCTGGAGCAGATGAGCCGCCTGCAGAGCCACACCAACTCCAGCATCCGCTATATCGACCATGCAGCAGTGCTGGTGCACGGGCTGGCTTCGCTGCTGGGCGTGGTGGAGAACGGCCTCATCCTCTTCGTGGTGGGCTTCCGCATGCCCCAGACCGTGGTCACCACCTGGGTGTTGCACTTGGCTCTGTCCGACCTGTTGGCCACTGCCTCCCTGCCCTTCTTCACCTACTTCCTGGCCGTGGGCCACTCGTGGGAGCTGGGCACCACCTTCTGCAAACTTCACTCCTCCATCTTCTTCCTAAACATGTTTGCCAGCGGCTTCCTGCTCAGCGCCATCAGCCTGGACCGCTGTCTGCAGGGGGTGCGGCCAGTATGGGCGCAGAATCACCGCACGGTGGCGGCGGCGCACAAAGTCTGCGGGGCGCTCTGGGCGCTGGCTGTGCTTAACACCGTACCCTATTTCGTGTTCCGGGACACCATTCCTCGGGTGGACGGGCGCATCATGTGCTACTACAACGTATTGCTCCTGTACAACGGGCCTGACCGCAACGCCACGTGCAACTCCCGCCAGGCAGCCCTGGCCATCAGCAAGTTCTTGCTGGCCTTCCTGTTGCCGCTGGTGATCATCGCCTCGAGCCATGTGGCCGTGAGCTTGCAGTTGCGCCACCGCGGCCGCCGGCGGTCGGGCCGTTTTGTGCGCTTGGTGGCGGCAGTGGTGGCGGCCTTCGCGCTCTGCTGGGGACCCTACCACGTGTTCAGCCTGCTGGAGGCACGGGCTCACCACGACGCGGGGCTGCGGCCGCTCGTGTGGCGCGGGCTGCCTTTTGTCACCAGCCTGGCCTTCATCAACAGCGTGGTCAACCCGCTGCTCTACGTGCTCACCTGCCCCGACGTGCTCAGCAAGTTGCGGCGCTCGCTGCGCGCGGTGCTCGAAAGCGTGCTGGTGGACGACAGCGAGCTGGGCCTCGGGGGCAGCAGCCGCCGCCGCCGCACTTCCTCTGCCTCGTCGCTGGGCAGCCGCCACCAGGCCCTGCTGCGCCCTGCACGCCTCCTGAGCTGGCTACCGGGTGGCCACACTGCGACCCAGAGGGGCCGGGCCCCATCCCAGGACGAGAGGGGCCCCCTGAATCGGGCGCTGAGCAACGCCTCGACATAGGAGCCGGCCAGGATCCAGGGCTTGGGCAGGGCAGTGGTAGAGCAGGAAAGCACTGAGGGCACCGCCGTTCAATTGTAGATACCCAGACTCCGCCCTGAGACTACAGGCCCAGGGGCAGGCCCTAGGCATGTGGATTTTAAAGCACCCAGGGTGACTCAATGACTCTTTTTCAGAAATAAAGCAAATTAAAGTAGTGCTTCCCAAACCGTGTTGGGCCCAGGAGTCACTTAGGGACCTCTTTAAAGTGCAGTCTGATTCAGGACACTGGCGGGGTCCTGAGTCTGCATTTCTGATGAGCTCCCTGGCCAAGGAGCCAATGCTGCTCCTTGGCAGTGACACAAAGAAAAAATCTTCTCACATTAGGGTAGGGAGGCCAGAGGACAAATCTCCCTGAAGCTCAATTTTGCAGAAGATGGGGGTTAGGGGAGAGATTTTTACATTAAACCTGTATATTTTTTGGAGTGGAAGTGAAAGAGGAAAGTTTGGAGAAGTAGTGTTCCAGTATACTCTCCTTTAGCCATTTTTATTTTATTTTTTGAGACAGAGTCTTACTGTGTAGCCCTTGGTAGAGTGCCATGGCATCACAGCTTACTGCAACCTCAAACTCTTGGGCTTAAGCGATTCTCTTGCCTCAGCCTCCCAAGTAACTGGGACTACAGGCACCCGCCACAACGCCCGGCCATTTTTTGTTGCGTTGTCGTTGTTGGTTAGCTGATCAGGGCTGGGCTCAAACCCGCCAGCCTTGGTGCATTTGGCTGGTGCTGTAACCACTGTGCTAAGGGTGCCAAGCCTCTCCTTTAGCCATTTAGTTGGAGTTTATGGAACTAGATGCTTTATCCCATGTCCTTAAGGAGCAGCCTCTATTAGCCAGTCTTTATAAATGTGCAAACTCCAGTTCAGGGAGGTTAAATAACTTGCCTAAAGCTTCAGGACCAGTTGCATCAGGGTCTGTGTTACGCATCACATGTTCAATTACTGTCTAGTAGGTGAAAGAACATTCCTTGACCCACCCAAGGTACTTCAGATAGTAGCTGCCTTGGACCCTTGGGACCCAGCATTGCCCAAAGTGTTTGTAAGATGGAAAAAGCAGGTGTCATAGGCAAGTGTTGGGGAAACTTGGGTTAATCAGAGTCCAGTAAGCATCATTGTTAAAGGTCTTCTCAGTCTTTAGAATCTGAATGTCCATGGAAGCAGGCCTGGGGGTCTGTGGGACCTTCTGAAAACCAGTAATCCCAGGATCTTTGCAGCATCTACCTCCTACCTGTTACCACTTCCCATTTGCGGATGAGGGCTGATTTGTATCTCTGTCCTAACACTTCCATGGCACCATGTCTATTTCCTCTATCCACCATGGACTTGGGAAGCAGAGACTGCTGTTGTTTAAATCTGCATTCCAGGGATTGCCACATTTGTTTGGTAGCTAAAATGTTAGTGAAGAGCTAAGATGCGACATTTGCTTGGGATCTTGGCCCGGTGCCTCTGATGCCCCTGAAGACTGGGCTGGCCAGCTCACCATTTATTTCCAGTCTAAGGTAGGGTCCAACCTGCAGCAGGTGTTCAGCAAACTGAACAGAGAGATGCACAACTGGGTGAATAGCCACCCCATCTTGACACCTCCCCCATGCTCCCTGATCTACTCACACACTTTCCCCAGGTGCCACACAGTATATTTTACTTATTATGTTCTGTCAGTATGAAAGCCCTCCAGGGCAGGGACTTTTGTTTGTATTCCCTGGTGCCCATAACTGTGCCTGTACACAACAGAGATTCAATAAATATTTTTATTGGAAACCGGATGGGCATGAATTAGATCTTTTGGGCTTCTGCAAAATCTAGTTTGGGAAAGGGGGTGCTAGAGAGAAACCCTATCCTGTCAACCTCCCAATTTAATCCTTCAGTGTTGAACATGGGGAGGAGCTGGATTTAGTTTGCTAGGTGACAGGGTCAACGGGGCTCAGGGGTGCCCCTTTAGAAAGTGTGCAGGGAGCTGGAATCCTGACTGCTGGCCTCTATCACCAGCTCAATGACAAAACAGAGAATTTGCTGTTCTTTGTCTGAAGGTACTCCGAGGAAGGGGGGCTGAGCATCTACCCTCCTCCCCCTCTGCCAGGTCTCAAGGTTCCGTTTAGGTCTCTGTCCCAGAGACCTATCTACAAGCCTCCAAAGACCTAGGAGCCCCAGCTGGGGTGGTGTTCCTGTTTTAGAGTCAAGAGTTAGAAAGCTAGGTCCATGAGAGGTGTCTGATCAGTGGGCCAAGAGTGCTATGTCTGGCATGCTTGTTGGCCATGGAAGGCCTCTGGGCTGTCCTGAGCTCAGATCTTGGCTGCTGGCTGCTGGGGCGGCTGCTTCTGCAGCAGGGCCAGGGTGTCTCGCTTCTCGATGGAGCGCAGCTGCTTCTTCTTTGCCCGCTTGAGCTTGGCAGGGTTTCGGATCTGGGAGTGGTGTGGGGGGAGGGCATTAGGGTGGTTGGAGCCTCTTGTTCCCTGGGGTGAGGAAGACCACCCCAGAGAGCCACCCCACAGGGGCTTGGGATCACAGAGTGAGAGCAGGGCACATGGGCAGGGGAGCGAGGGGAAGATGAGACACTCACCACTTGGACAATCTCTGCCTTCCGCTCATTCTCCAGGCGGCGTTTCAGGTTTTCAGCTCGGCGCTGTTTTTTCTCCTGAACATGCAGGGGAAGGGATTTGAGTCTGGGAGCTGAGGCAGACCTGATCTCTCAGGCCCAGAAGAGTGAGAGCTGGCAGAATTCCCAGGAGGAAGGGGAATAGGGCCTCTTGTTCAGACTCCAGGCTGTGCCTGGTGGTGTGTAATGGAGGACCGGGGAACTTTGGGGCAGGCTAGTGAGAGCAGTCCTGTGTTCACAGGCCCAGTGCCCAGAGCTTCACTGTGGTGGGAAGTTCCCTGCTGCACATTAGAAGGTGGGGGTACAGGCAGCTAAGGGCAGAGGGTTAGACGGGAACCTGTGTGGGCCCCACCTGGAAATTCATGCATATGCAGGCAGTGGTCCCTGCACACCACTCTCCTAACCAGTCGCGGAGGTGGTGTGAAGGGGTGTGCTAGCCCCTCCTTCATTCCTCTGTCTCAGAGTCTCACTCTCCCCAGAAGCTCTGATGCCCCAGAATGCAAGGGAAAGGGTGAGGCCTTGGAAGGGGCTGAGCTACAGGGAAGAGACTCTGGGACTATCTGGCCTGGGGTTGAACCTTGAATCTGCTCCCTCCTAAACAGTTGACTTTGGCTAAGTCTCTGTGTCTCAACGTCCCCCAATTTTTTTTTTTTTTTTTGAGACAGAGCCTCAAGCTGTAGCCCCGGGTAGAGTGCCGTGGCATCACAACTCACAGCAACCTCCAACTCCTGGGCTTAAGCGATTCTCCTGCCTCCATCTCCCAAGTAGCTGGGATTATAGGCACCCACCACAATGCCTGGCTATTTTTTGGTTGCAGCCGTCATTGTTGTTTGGCGGGCCCAGGCTGGATTTGAACCCGCCAGCTCAGGTGTATGTGGCTGGCGCCTTAGCCGCTTGAACCACAGGTACCGAGCCTCAACGTCCCCATTTTTATTTATTTTCTAAGCAGACCTGGTCAGGTTTGAACCTGCCACCCCCAGTGTACAGGGGTGGTGATCTAACCACTGAGTACGGGTGCCCAGCCTCAACTTCCATTTTTAAAGTGCCCTGTATCAACACCCCCTAGCACTGTTTTCAGGAGTCAATGACTGATACACATGCAGGGCTTAGAACAGCACCCAGCTCTTTGGGAACACTTGGAATCTAGTGGAGTCTATTGCAGGAGTGGGAGCTGGTGGCCATACTGACTGTCCCCTGGCAGTATGGTGAAAATGTTGGCTGCAGGACTGCTGCTTGATTAGAAGCTTTGGCAGCCTAGGGTAGCAGTGGTGGCCTCACCTCTGGGGACAAAGAAGAAGTAAGACTTGGCCTCCTGTGTTAGGGGAGGGTCTAGGCAGGAGCACCTCCCTGGTGGATGGTGAGAAGTGAGAAGGCAGCTTTGTTTTGCCCAAGAGGGACCCAGAGCCACACAGGAAGTGAGATAAGGCCTCAGCATATGGTGGCAGCCACACTCTCCCTAGGACCTCAGCTACTGGTAACTTAAAATAGGGGATGGATGACAGAGTGACCAGGTCCCAGCTCAGTAGCTAGGCTGGGACCACAGGTCAGGGATGAGTTATTTGACTCCAGTGCAGTGATCCTGGAACCCTGGGGTCCTCAGTCAAGTAATATATTATTAATTATCCTGGCCCTGGAGGCCATTACTGACCAATGCCATTATTTTATTTTTTGAGACAGAGTCTTACTCTATTGCCTGGACTAGAGTTATGTGGCCTCAGCCTAATTCACATCAACCTCTAACTCCTGGGCTCAAGTGATCTTCCTGCCTCAGCCTCTTGAGTAGCTGGGACTGCAGGTACCCATCATGATGCTCAGCTAGTAGAGATGGGGTCTCACTCTGGCTCAGGCTGGTGTGGAACTCCTGAGCTCAAGGGATCATCTAGACTTGGCTTCCCAGAATGCTAGGATTACAGGCACAAGCCACCCAGCCTCAGTGCCATCATCATCTTGCTTCCTCTGCGTGTTGCCTGCTGAGCACCTTGTTCCCCCCCACCCCGAAGAGAGTCCTTGTTGAAGTGGTAAAGCTGTGACCCTTTACAAGGGCTCCCTGAGAATGGAGAAGTTGGGTGTGAACCTCTAATGAGGAATTTCTGGCTCTGGGATGGGCCATGGGAGAGAAGTGGAGAAAAGCTATGGGGCTGCTCCTTGGAGAATGACAGCCAGTGACAACACTGGGGATGAGGTTTTCCAGTCTGCAAGCCCTGCCCACCTGGGTCTTCTTTTCATCCCCAAGCCTCTTACAGAGGCCCATGTTAAACTGGATGGTTCTCTGGACTTCTCTGTGCTGTGGTCTCAGGGCACCTGGTTCTGGCCAGGCTCCCTTCCTCCTGGGTCCCTAAGGCTCCAGATGTTTCTTGACCAAGTCATTCCCCCCAACCCCTACGGCACTTGTGTGAGCTCCCCCCACCCTGAGAGGCGTCAGCCTGCCTGCCCCCTTACCTGCCGGCGCCTCTGCTTCTCCTCCTCCAAGTGCCGGGCAAAGTCCTTTGCCAGCTTCTTCTCCTGCCGTTCCTTCATCTTTCGCTGCCAAGATGTGTGCAGGGGCTTGTCCTGAACCATCTGGGAGAACCTGGGTAGGAGAGAAAGGTCCATAGTCACCTTTCAGCTCTGGGTTCAGGACCTTCTTCCTGAGAGCAGTCACATCCCTGCCCTGCTTGCTTGGCAGGACCCTCCAGGCCTGCTGGACGTCAGGGCAGAAAGGGACCCTGATCATGCTGCTACCACTTCTGTAGCCCTGGCTGTGTGCCTTTGAGGGACGTGCTCTTGTTTTCTCTGTTTTACAGAAAAGCAAGCCAAGGCACAGACAAGGTGAAAAACTGCTCAAGGTCACCTTGTTCCTGAGTGGCAATTAGGACTTGAACCTCTGTTAACAGCAGAGTCCAGGCCACATAACATCTGCTGTAAAATTCTGTTGCCCCTGCCAAGCACAGCTGCCTGGGTATGAATGCCTCTGGAGATGCCCTTGCCCTGTGCACGTGGCCCAATCCATTTCATGGTGGCCTGACTGGTTGGCGTTCTATGTAATGATGTAGCATCTGTCCCCATGTTGTGACCATGGAATGGGAATTCAGGGCCATCCAGGAAGTCTGGAGTTTCTTAAGAGTGACAATGATTCTAGAGACAAAGGAGAAATGCGATGGTCTTGGTAAGAATGCACACTGCAAAGATTTCTGGTGTGTGTGATATTTAGGATGTCTTTAAAATATTCTAAGATAAAAAATGAGAAAAAATGTTTAGGACCAAAGATGAAGCTGTGAAGCACATGGGGGTTCATGAAGGTCTGCTCTCTTTTCTGCATCCTTGATAATTTCCTTAATAAAAAGCAAAAGCAAAATGAAAACAAGTCTCCTGATAGCCTCGACATACCACACTCAGGTCTTTCTCCTTTAATGATCTAAGGCCTGTTTGGGTCCCATGCCCCAGCTAGCCTCTGACCCCACTGACCCCACCCCTTCCGCAAGGCCCACTTGCTGAAGCCCTGACCTCCTAAGCCCAAAGAATGGGCCTGTTGTACGGACTTCCTCCTTGCTCTTGAGGCTAGGCCTCCCAACCTGGGGTATGAGAACCCTGAAGGGACAAGGTGGCGGGAGCCTGGAAGTACATAAAGCCACAGGACACAACACCACAGTATTGTAGAGTAGGGCTGTCACACAGAGCTTTCTGTGATGGTGAAGGTGCTCTACACTGGCACTGTCCAGTAAGGTAGCCACTGGTCACAGGTGGCTGTTGAATGCTTGGAAGGTGGTTGGTGTTGAAAGAAAATGGAATCTTAAGTTTCATAGAATTTTAATTACATTCACACAGCCACAGGCTGGTAGCTTTAGCTCAAAGCAGTGCAGCTCCAGGTCAGAGGTTCTATCTGGGAATTGAAGACAGGCCTGGGCTCCCAGTTCCAAACTCCCCACCTACTACCCTGGTGACCTTGGGCAAGGGAGCCTTCAAATCTCAGCCCCCTTGCACGATGAGAATCATTCCCATCCCAAAGCGTGTGGAACAGTCATCGACACATACAACAGGTGCTCAATAAATGTGAATCATCATAGTGGGGTGAGCTGAGAGATGGCACATCTGAGGGCACCATGGAGAAGGTGGCATTTGGCATGAGCCAAGGAGGAGGGCTGCAGCCAGGTCCCCCTGCCTTACACGCCTTCCTGGTGTGGTGTCCCCTCTTCCACAGGATGGGCTGCTTCAACCTGTCTCTGCACTCACTCGGCACCTACTGTAGCTGCTTCCTCAAAGTTCCCAAATGTCCACTGAGTGGCCTTGCCTAACCCATAAGACTTGCTGGCAGCTTCTGAGGCTGTGTCATTTCCCCCGCACCAGCTTCCCTGCTGGTGCCATCTTAACTCCTGCCCACTTGTGTCCAGTCTCAGCAGGCCAAATCAATCTTCTTGGTGAAGCTGCGCCACATCGTTCCTTTGCTCAGTATCTTCCACAGCCCCTGACCTAGCTCAGGAAAGCCAGAGTCCCTTGAAGGGCCATAAGGCCCTTTGCCCTCTGACCTTCCTACTGCTCTTTTCCGATTCCAGCAACAAGACTCCTGGATTTCTCTCCAATAGGAGCATGCTGCTGCCTCAGGGCCTCTCAACTTTGTCCCTCTTGCCTGATACTCTTTCTCCAGAGGTCTGCCTTGATTCCCTCTGTCACTCCATTCAGGCCTCTGCTCAAAGTTCCTTTATCTGCCAGGCCAGCATTGACCACTGTATGTGCAGCAATGCCCTGGCCTCTCTGCTGGTCCCCATCCGAGTTTATTTTCCCTTATATATTCACTTGCTTTTTATCTGTTTCCCATAACTAGAATGTTTACTCCAGGAGAGCATGGACTTTGTTTCATTTGCTGCCATGCTCACCCCAAGATCAGAGCATTATTAACTGGTGGAACGAATGACTACCTTCTGACCTCATGTGTCTCCTTTTTCAACGCAGTGCCCACTATGTGCTGGGCTTTGCGGGACCTATGGAGCTTCTGGTTTGGAGGAGGACAGGCAGACAACAAGAATCACCCAAATAAGTAAGCATTTGTGCAAATGGAGATGTTACAGAAGTACAAGGTACAATGATAATATGTAGCTTGGGGACTTAAAAGTTGGATTGAACAAAGAGGAGCTTTTTAGAGGGGGTGGCATTTAAGCTGAGCTCTGAAGGACGGGAAGGAAGAGCCAGGGGAAGAGCCTGAACAGAAGGAACAGCATGTGCAAAGGCTCTGAGATAGGCAGGAACATCACATACTAGAGAAATGTGTAGGGGAGGTAAGTGTGGAAGACTCTACTAAGGGAAGGGGAGGGCAGGGTGGGACACAGGGCCTCTTTAAAGAATCTGGAGTACATGCACCAAGTAGCAGGAACTTAGGAAGGGCTTTCAGTTGGGGTAGGGAGCTGGGAGACTAAATGCCTTCCTGCCCCATTTCTTGCTCTAGCGCTGATCCTCTGTTTCTCTTGCTGACTCTACCCTTCTTCCCACCTGTGCATGGGCCCAGCCCCCTCTTGCTCAGCAGGCTAAACACCCCCCCACTCCACAGCTCGACCCACTCAGCTTCTCAGCACCCTTTTCTCACCTGAACCAACATCCTCATCTGGTTCCACATGACTATCAGTGGCTGTACCATTCTCCTGTAAATGGCTTGGACAGGGTGGAGTAGCAGCACCTCCATCATGCATACCTCCAACTTTTACAGTCACCACAACTTGAAAGTCTCTCTCTGATTGGTTACTTGTAGCAAATTACTCTAAAAGCCTGTTTCTCCTCTGTTTAATTGGGTGGGTGATAATGCCCATGCCTAGGGTTTTAAGGGCACAAACACAAAATATGACTTCTGCACAGAGCTTAGCACAAAGCTTGGCACAGAGTCCACCCTCAGAAAATCCTTCTTCCTAAAAATACCCTCCTTTTCCCATGGTCCTTCACAGCCATGAGTTCCTGACTTTGCCTTGTGGTGCCCATTAGCTCAAATGTGAACTGAACCCCACCTCTCCTTCCTCGCAGACTAAATACTTCCTTCTTCAGAGGAGGCCCTTCATTTCTCCATTCAACAAGCATTTATTGTGCCCTTAGCAGAGAGAGAAAAGAAGACCTTGTGATTGCCCTTAAGAAGGCTGTAACCCAATTCAAGGCAAATCTACAGAGAGCAAGGATTTCCTGCATAAGCTTTGGAATCAGGTATGTGCTCAGGTCCTGAATATACCGCATTTAGCTTTGGTTTCCTCATGCATAAAATAGTATGGGAATAATTACAACAGCTGCTTCATAAGGCTGATGTGCAGATTAAATGTGAAGATACATGCTCTTTTTTCTGTTTTTGAAAGGCTCTTACCCCAGCCAATCCTTATTAAAATGCTTAGCACAGTGTCCTATATAATCAGCTCTCAGTAATACTTTTCTATCATAAAGGCGAATAACAGACAATAGTGGATGAAGTAATAGCTGGTTTATTTACTTCTGCATCCCTCACTAGAGAGGGCAGAAGACGGGTAAATATAAATGTCAGTTGAATGACTACACGTGGGAAGTGCTATAGGATAGGTCCACAAGGTCCCTGACGAGGAAAGGTATCATAGATACTATCTTTGAGGACTCAGTCTCACCCTCCCCAGAATTCCAGGGCACTTTACTACATTCTGATCATAATTCCCCGTTTGTGGACCCCTCCCTCTCTAATGTGAGCTTTCTCCAACCCTGGAGTTGTCTACAGGCTGCAGCAGGTGGGCCCCTAATACCTAAAGAACACCCACCCCTGCCCTCGCTATGTCCCATTTCACCTTTTCTTGGACCGGTCCTTCCATATCCGCCCCGATTTGGGCTTCCCCTTCGGGATTACGGGAATTTCCTCCTCCTCCTTCCTCAACTTCTTGCACGACGGGTCCTGGCTTGAAAAGCTTTTTCGCTTCTTCTCTTCGAGGACTCCGGTCACCGTCTCCTCGGCCAGAGGGGGCTTGCTGGGCTCGTCCGGACCCCGGGGGGAGCCTGGTGCCTCCGGTGTCAGCTCCTGCAGTGGCTGGGAGGGCTCCGGGCCCGGCGGTTGCTGACCGGGGGAAGGCTCTGGTGATCTTGGGCCCGGCTGCAGCTGATTTAGGGGGGCCTCCGTGGTACACTCCTCTTTACTCCAGGGCAACTCCGAGGCCAGTTCTCTCAAGTCCTGAGAGAACTTTGGTGACTTCTCACTTGGATTTGGCCGACGTCGGGGGGACTCGGGACTCGACTCTGGCCGTCTTTGAGGCGACGCCAGGCTTAGATCTTGCTGACGCTGGGGGGACCTTGGACCCGGGTCTGGCTCCCTCTGGGGGGATCCCACGTCTGTACCTTGCTGCAGACTACCGGATCCTGGGCTTGTCTCTGGCAGACGTTGGGGGGACTCCGGGCCAGCTTGCAGCACACTTTGAGATGATCCGGGTTCGTGTGTTTCTTCTGGGTTTGACTCAAACTCCACGAGGGCCCGTCTCGCCCGCGAAACTGCGGTGAGGCTCTCGCGGGATTCGGGCTCTAGGCCTTCCAGCCGTCGGCTGCGCCTTAGCGGTGTATCCATGGCATAGCCAGAAAGTTTCCGAACCTGAGCCCACGTGCAGCCGCCACAGTTTCAGGAACAACCGGCGCCTTCCTATGACGTCAGTAACCGTCACATCTGCCCCGGGGGCGTGGTACCAGGGCGGCCATGTTGGTGAGGGGCGGAGAGGCGGGGTTATCGGCCCGCGCCTGCTGTGCTTTGCGGGCGCATGCGCAGTGCGTGGGCGCGCTGTTAACTTGTGCTAGAGGGGGCTGTCCAGTTATCCAAGATTTGCTCTTGTCTTTCTTGTAAACACAGTGTTCTTGGGAAAGGAGAACGTGCAGACAGAGGAAGGGGTAATTTCCGGAAAGGTTCAAGGAGCCCGTAGGCAAAGCCGGGTGGAAACTTGGTCGCTAAGTGAGTCCCGGCTAGTTGGGGAGGCGCCTCATGTTCCCTGGGCCTCAGCTTCCTCATTTGCAGTATGGGCGATTTTGCACTAGTTTAGTGCACGTAAATGCTTCTGTCGGAGCTCTCCTTGTTGCCTGAGTGAATGCTAGCTGGGGGTCCCGGAGGTGGGAAATACGAGTCTTTCCTGTGTGAAATGCTCACACCCTTGCCTTGTCTTCTGCCCTGCTGTGCTCCAGGATACAATCTGTTTCTCCCTTTCATAGTCAACAGGTATGAGTGAAGTCGAGGTGCCACTAAGACACACCACCTTTGTCCTGTGGCACACCTGGCCCCTCCCTAGCTGCATGCCCTCTTGCTTCCCGCTTCTGCCCCGGTGCTAGAAACAGGTTGGGTCATCTGTGATCTTCCTTTTGGCTAAGACACTGAGTGGGCTTTTGCCCCCATGTGTAAGCCTGCCTCCCCTCCCTTCCCTAGGTATTCACCTGTACATGTACTTTCATACTAAGTGCTTTGGGGCCTCGCCAGTGGGCAGGCCTTCTGCATCTCCTAGTGTCTAGAGAAGGTTGTCCCAGGGCCCCTTTACCTGAGACCCAGAGGAGCAGAGCTGGCTTGGATTTACTCACAGCACGCTTCTTTTTTAGGAAGAACACCTTGGAAGTGGTCCAGTTGCATCCCAGTGTTATTCTTGGAACTTCCTAGGGTTGGTCCTCAGGGATCTCAGGGCCACCTTCTTCCTTTAGAAACTCTTGTTTCTTCAGCTGGGGGCTTGTGAGAGGGCCTGGGAAGTTGTCCAGGGATACTCTGGCGTTAGAGTGCTCTTGTATTCCCAAGCCAAGGAAAGCTCTTCAGGTGTTAATGAACCCAGAAGAGGGGTTCTCTCTGCCGCTTACCATACAAAAATCCAATTACTGAGACAACCACGATTGCCTAGGAAGAAAGGATTTATTGTGGAGGATTCATCAACTGGGAGAGGAGAGGAGAGGAGTGCACTGCCTCCCTGACCCAGAAGCTACAGAACCTCCTTGCAGCCACAAGACAACTACAAACCCTTACACCACCTGTCTATCCTGAGAAGACAAGTGACCCCCATCACAAATTGTGCCCAGGGACCTGCTGAGCAGCTTACTCCCTGGATCCTACCTGTGCAGAAGGCTGAAAGAATGACCAGACTTTTTTCCTGGAGGTGAAATGAATAATGCATGAAGGGAGTGAGGTTGAGGTTGCACAGCAAATCATTATTACATGTTTGGTGTGGAGAGCAGGGCATGCAAGCACAGTAAGAAATCATGCTAATACATCCATCCTATGATGAAAAGTGGTGGCAAGGACCATTCTAGGGTGGGGATTTTAGTAGTACAATGAGCTAGGGGTTAATACTGGTCATTCAGCCACAGGAAGAATGTGGGGAGTACGATGCTCATTGTGTCAGTGGGCACAATCTGTGGTGGGTGTCACTTGTCTAGACAGATGGGTGGTGTAAGGATTTGTCCTTATCCTGTGGCTGCAAGGAGCTTCCATAGTTTCTGGGGCAGAAACTCAAAAGGGAATGGATCAGTGCAATAGAAAGTTACAAAGTTCACGTCAAGCTCTCTGTCTTTGTTTTCTTTCTCTTGTCTTTTTTCATTTCTGCCTACTTTGCAACTGCAGTTGCTAAGTTACTGGTGATGAGATAAAACTCACTATGGTACCGCTAATTTAAGGTTACTTAGAGTAGCCAGTTCTAGCTACTATGTGAACATTGAAAACTTATTCAAAATATTAAGAGAACCATTAAAACATCCATTAAGCTGGGCACGGTGGCTCATGTCTGTAATCCAAGCACTCAGGAGGCCAAGGCGGGTGGATTGCTTGAGTTCACAGGTTTGAGACTAGCCTGAGCCATTTAGAGATGAGTGAGAGACCTCATCTCTAAAAATAGCTGGGTGTTGTGGTGGAAGCCTATAGTCCCATCTACTTGGGAGGCTGAAGCAAGAGAATTGCTTACGAAGAATTCACTCTACGAATTCAAAGTGAGACCCTGTCTCAAAAAAAAAAGTAAAACACCCATTAAAAATGTTTTCTTGCTAATGAAGTTGATTACACAGGGAGGCTTCCAGCTCCCAACTCTCAGAGGAGTGAGTTTCATTCAGTTCCTTAAATTTTTTGCTTCTGCCCGGGGACCCAGGGAGTCTTGACACTCAGAACCATGCTGGTTGTGTGTTACCAGGGTGACTAAAGCAGACCCTAGGCTCCCTCTTCTTTAAGACCCCATTCTGGCCCTGTCCCTGAGCTCTTGTCCTCGGCTAGAGGGCTCACTTTCAAGTGCTAGTTGGGTTATATTCCATCCCTATCTAAAATATTTCAGAGTGATCCTCAGGTTCTTGTCAGAGGGAGGGAGATAATTTTCAGATGGAGGTCTTTGGGTGGCCCTCGAACATGTTCCCAGTCCTGAATCCACCTCTTCCACCTAGAGACGGAGGTGCTTAATTAACTGCTGAGCTCTGATTCAGATCCCCCACTCCCACCCGAGCTCAGTTTGCCATTGTCGTTATACATGGTGTGCAGAGGCCTAGAGAGACCCCTGAAGTTTTCGGAGGATCCGGTGGCAGTTGCTGCTGGGGGACTATTCCCTTACACTCCTTTGCTTTCTGCTGCAGACATCCCAGCTTCCTTGTCTTCAGGCTGGAGGATATTGCAGGTGTTCTCTGCAGTCTCCCAGAGACTCCCAGCAGGGTTGAGCCCCAGTTGCCCCCAAAGGCAACCTGGTCACTCATGCACCCTCTTTTGGCTTCCTTCCTGTTTCACTTTCCCATGCCCTTAAAGGTGCTTGCAGGGATCAGGTTCTCACCAGACTATTTGCACTTAAATCTTTATCTCAGAGGAACCCAGCCTAAAAAAATGAGGGCAAGCAAGTGTTGAGGAAAATATTGTTTCAAGCACTTTGCATGTACGAACCCATTTACTACTCATGACACACCCTTGAGGCAGGTGCTGTTGTTTTTATTCTCATTTTACAGATGAGCTGAGGCAGAAGGAACAAGGAACAAGGGACACTTGTTGAGGTTGCACAGCAAATCAGCCGTGGAGGTGTCTGATTCCAGAGCCACACTCAACAGTAAATCTCTCTATTACTCGGTAATGACACCAAGGCACATAAAGGCTGAGATGCTTGCCCAGAGTTAGAGACACATGGGGGATCTAGGATTGTGGTTTCAGAGGTGGTGACAGCTGCCCCTCATATGGGCTTTGCCTGCCCGCGCCTCGGGCTGACCTTGATCTGTGTACTGTGAGCTGCTGAGTGCCACATGGCACACACTGTCGTGCGAAGCGTGTTGAGTTGGTGAGACTGGTTTATTTATGTAACCTGAGATCTGCTGACTGAAGGAAACGCAGCACCCACAGATGGATGGAAGATACGGACCAGTTGTTTTTCTCTGAGCTATTGATCTTCCACATAGCCAAGGGTGCTACTGAGAGAGAGTTCAATAGTCGCCAGATGTCCAGCGCTTGTGTCCTCGTGACCCTCTGCTCAACAGCAAGACCAGACCAAGGCAGGGTCACCAGCAGCACTAACTGAGCATTTACTATGTACTGGGCTCTTCTGGGTATTGTCTAGCCCCCTGGAGCATCCATCCAGGAGGTGACTTCTGGCAGGAGCATGGCACTTGATAAGTGTTTGTTGAATGAGTGAATGGATCCCCATAAGGACCCTGCAGGGCTGGGGTGATCATCCCTCTCCTATAGACCAGGAAATCCCAGAGTGGCTGTGATTCGGTGTCTGCTGACAGGAGGGGCGAGTGCAAGGCCAGGCCTGGATTTTCTGACTTTAAGCTCTTGACCTTCCCATCCACAGGCCCACAACTGGGAAATGGAGCTTCCTCAGACTGGGGTGTCTTTGGTAGCTGGGATATTGCTGAGCATGGCAGAAGTGAATTTAGAACTCAGATAGGATGGGAGGTATTGTACCTCAGCTACTCTGAGGTCTCTTAAATATTTGAAGTCAGTTTTTGGTAGCTTTTAATTTTCTTTTTCTTTCTTTTTTTGATACAGAGTCTCATTATATGGTGAGACTGCTGTGGTCAGAGTGCTGTGGTGTCACAGCTCACAGCAACCTCAAACTCTTGCCTCAGCCTCCCAAGTAGCTGGGACTACAGGCACCTGCCACAATGTCCGGCTATTTTTTTGTTGTAGTTATTGTTGTTTAGCAGGCCAGGGCTGGGTTGAAACCCACCAGCCCCAATGTATGTGATCAGTGTCTTAACCATTGACCTACAGGCACCGAGCCTTAATTTTCTTTTATTCAGGACAAATTATCCCCTGTTTCCCCAGATGTCCCTCCCACAATGTGACAAATCTTTAGGGGAAAGACTCCTCAGGCACCTAGGGTTGACGTCTCCACAGACAGCTGAGTGGATTTTCTCCTCTCTACTCCATGATCAGAGTCAGTGTGGTAAGGACCCCAATCCCCCGGCGGCCACCCCGGGGTCATCTGATCGAAACCCTCAGTATAGTTCCAGCTGTTTCCCAGCTTGGACACGAGCTGTTGGCTTTTTGGATAGTTCAGAGATTTTCTTTCTTTTTTCCTTCCTTTTTTATATTTTATTTTTTAAAGAGAGATAGAGTCTCTGTCACCCAGCTGGAGTGCAGTGGTGCAATCATAGCTCACTGCAGCCTGGGCTCAATCCTACCTTCTCAGCTTCCTGAGTAGCTGGGACCACAGGCATGTACCATCATGCCCAGATAATTTTTAAAATTTTGTGTAGAGATGGGGGTCTTGCTATTTTGCCCAAAGCTACACTTGAACTCCTGGCCTCAAGTGATTCTCCTTCCTCAGCCTCCTAAAGTGCTGAGATTGCAGGTGTGAGCCAGTGCAGGACTTTTCATCAGTCCCTATTGTATTTTATTTTGGCCTCTCTGGGGGGCCCAGCAACACTCCCTGGATACTCTGCTTTCAAGTACCTCCAATCAGGCCCTACTGAGAACATGTCAGTTCTTATTGGGAGTGCTTATCTTGGAGGCTCATCTTTGCTGTGGGCTCCCCACAGCTCACAAAGAGTTTCAGATCCTTAAGAGGAGGGGGGATAGACCTCAGCAGAGGGCCAGGAGGCATGGGAGAGGCTGGGAGTGGTACCTGGTCTCATACCCAGGTATGAGACTTCCCAGCTGTCCCCACAGGGCATTGGCAGGGTGGAGAGAAGCTGCCCGGACTGGCAAGGGCCTCTTTTGGCAAAGCTCTCATGTATCTGGTGCTGCTCAGGGCTGGGGAGAGCAAAGCTTATCTCCTGATCCTTTCGTGGCATCTGCAAGTTCTGCTGAAACAGGAAGGGGTCAGACCTGCTCCTGCTGGGAGAGGGTTGAGCAGGCCCGTGCTAGCCCCCACGACGACGCTAGCCCCCCATGACGTGTTCTTCTGCCTCATGCAGGCCAAGGGGCAGGGGGAGGTTGGCTGAGAAATGAACCAGGTGGGAGGTAGATGGAGGAGGAGGGCACGGTGTCTCACATCCTGCCTCACCCTTGCCCCAATGCTGCTATGGTTTATAATAGTGAAGCTTGTCAAACTTTAGTGAGCAGCAGAGTCACTGAGCAGCGTTAAAGAACAGAGATGATCCAGTAGGTTTGGGTGGGCATAAATTTGCATTTCTAACAAGCTTGCAGGTGCTGCTGCTGGTCCTTGGTGTGGAATGCCCTTTGAGGAGCAGTGTCCTGCAGGAAGGAACGAGCAAGGCAAGAAGGGCCTTCCTTCTCTGCCTTCCATGAGGGCAGGAGCTGAGCTCACCATCATCCTATTGCTTATTTCATTGCATGTTTACTCCAGGACAGACACCAAAGGTACAACAGCAAACAGGACAGTGGGCGGTCCTTGTCTGGATGGATATTATATCGTCCTGGGGCCACTGGTAATGAACACTTGAATCTGAAAACTATCCTTTGAGGAAGGCTGAGCAGGAATTATTTTCCCTGTTTTATAGTGGAGAAAATAGCATTTCAGAGAGGTTATGCAACTTGCTACCCAAATATTAAGTAGGACTTAAGGACTTCTCAACTGGAAATGTGGCCCCTGTCCCCTGGCTGTGAGCCATCTCAGCTTCATAGGGTTGTATTTAGATGGGCCTGGTCCTTGTGTATGGAAGGAAAGCTTGACTGGGCAGGCAGACACACATACCCACACCACACACACACATGGACTTTCAGTTCTTAAACACACAGAGTTTCATAGGGAGTCACTTTCCCTCTCTTATTCTCTGTTCACTAACCCCTGTTCTCTAATTTCCTCTAACATTTGGCTTCTCTATGGTCTTGGACCTTCCACAGTGCTGTATCTGCTTCGTGGTGGTTGGGCCTCCCAATCAACATGGCGGCCTCATCTCCATGGTAACTCTGGAGACGTTACCTTGGTGACCAAGGAGGGAGCAAGTGATGAATCTCCTTCCCTGAAGCTCAGACTGACTTGGTCCCTGGTTTCGTGGTGGGAATCTGTTGACCCTGGGATGGGGGGAGAATCTCAGGATTTCTGCTTGCTCTGCCCCTGATGCTCTACTGGCAGAATAAAACTTGCCCCAAATCTGACTCAGCTGGCACCCACGATACCAGGTTGGTGAGATGGGCCTTCCCCTGCGTCAACAGTTTGGCTTCTATGTTCTTTTCATGGAGCTGGAAGAACATCCAGCCACTCAGGTTCAGGATGGACCCGGAGTATACTGGATCAGTTGGGCTCATTCTCCTGGCTCTCAAAGGTCATGGCTTGTCCCTTAGGAGAAACAAATGGATCCTTTTCCCAGAAGAGACCATTCATATGTTTACGGATGAAGGAAAAGTATGTTTTTTTTGGTATGTTTTAAGGTAAGTTTTAAGGACATAAACATGGTAAGAAATATTGATAAGAATACATTTTATTGCAGCAAATTAAAATCCATAAAAATGTACCAGTTCCACTTGTAGTTTGAATGATTGAGATTCTGTCCAGAGTAGCTACCAAGTACAGAGACTTTGGCAAGTGTCTTCTCACGGCACTCCCATGAGAATGTTAGTACTACTGACTTGTCTGTTTTCTTTTTTTAGATTATAAAAACTTCCCTGTTAACTATGACTTTTTAACCTGGAACAGATTTCTTGAATGAAATAGAAAATTTCCAGTACATTAAAACAAAACCACAAGTCATTACACATAAAACACCCAGTGGGACAAAACAAAACAGCATGTTTATAGAATCCCTGGGACAGCCCTGGTTTTATTCTCAGATGCTTCCTCCATCTGCCAAGTGTATTCTGGAGTGCACACTGTGGCTTCTGGGTCACCCTTGGCCGAGGCTGTGGCCCTCATCTGGCTGGGCTGTGGCGGTGGCTGGCTCTACTCAGGACATAAGGCAGTTATTAGCATATTCAAACAGTATATTGAACATCCTTTAAATATCAATGTGAGAAATAAGAAGGTGTGTAATAATGTTATCAGAAAGTTGTTAGAAAGTAAGTACAAAAAAAAAAAAAAAAAGAAAGTAAGTACAGGCTGGGTGCAGTGACTCACACCTGTAATCCTAGCACCCTGGGAGGCCAAGGCAGGAGGATCACTTGAGCTCAGGAGTTGGAGACCAGCCTGAACAAGAGCGAGACCTTGCCTCTATTCAAAATAGAAAAATTAGCTGGAGATAGTGGTGGTTGCCTATACTCTCATCTATTTGGGAGGCTGAGGCAAGAGGATCACTTAACGGTAAGGACAGGTGTTTAAAGCCTCAGACTGAAAGGCGACTTGTCAGCTTCACTTCTTTGGCTTCTTGAGTAGTGGGCACCAGAACAGCAAGATGTGAGGTTCTGGTTCATGCATCATATAATGGACCCAACTCTGACTCTGCTGAATGCCAAGGTTCCTTCATTCAGATTCAGACATCAAATGGGTTTTAGGGACCAGCTTGGCCATGTCTTTGGGCAACATGACATGCTGATACGCGAACTCCTTGTCTAAATAGTAAATTTGTTTGTGCAACATTATTGCTCTGCCTGAGGACCTTCAGCCCCGTTATGCCAACCTCCAAACTCCTGCTGTACTGTTTTTCACAGGTAGAGAAATCTGTCCAGGGACAGGCGGCTGGTATGTGGCATACTGTGCTTCCAAACTGTGGAGTTTCACCCTCACCCCTCTGTGTTTTAGGCACTTGATCTAAATCAAGAATAAGTCTTTTCTCTAGCCTAGATCTAATTTTTCTATTCTTTGAAAAGAAGCCAGGAATTTCAAATCATTGAGAGCACTTTTTTGTCTAAAAGGTGTATCCAGAAAAAAAAAGTGTATTCTACATAGGGCAGTGGCTGATCTATCAAAGGGTTATGCTGTGGCCCTTTTATTCTCTGCTCAAAAGAAAATATTACATAAAACTCAGATACTATCATCTGCTTGAGCGGTTTTAGCTCTCTGCTTTCAAGATGACTCTGAGCAGATCTAGATACTCCCCCACCCCCATATTTGGAAATTAGGCATAAGAGGTCTAGGAGATTAGGAGATTGCATTTCCAAAGTTGGTGTTGGTGGTATCATCGTCCTTGTGCTCTCCACACCATGTGACCTGGACACCTCTTTCCCCCAGCAGTGAGGCCTGTGTCTCTCCCCACCCCACACCCGAACCTGGATGGATGTTTTGATTGCTTTGAACAAAAGAGTGTGGCAGAACTGTTGCTGTATGTCTTCTGAGGCTGGATTATAAGAATGCCATGAGCTTACCCCGTCTCTCACAGTTGGGATGCTTGCCCTTGGAACTCCGCTGCCATGTTGTGAGGAAGCCCAGAGCATCCCATGTGGAGAGGCCAGTGGAAGTTCCAGCTGACAGCCCACATCACCTGCCAGGGATGAGTGAAAATGCTTCCATATGAGTCTAGCTCCAACTCACTAGGCCACTCCTAACTTGAGTCTTCCCAGCAAGGGAAGCAGGAGCAGAGGTAATCTCTATTTACTATTCCCTGTCCCAGTTTTGGGCCACAAAATCCAGGAGCATAATAACATGGTTGCTTTGCATCATTAAGTTTGGGAGTAATTTGTGACACAGTAAGTAGCAACTGGTACAGAAAGTATTTGCTAACAATTGGGTGTCTATCTCAAGAGGGAAAGTCTTATGGCTTTTCTTGCACCCTTTTCTGGGGCAAATGTGTTTGGTAGGGATGATGCCCAATCATGTCTTTCTTACTTCATCAGAGGCAGATTGGATGGGTGAGCCCTTTCTTGTTTAGTCACCATATATTAATATATTTTACTTGCCTACTGATTATCCATTTCCCACTGTACGGATGCTCCTCAACGTACAATGGGGCTATGTCCCAACAAATGTCCCAACAAATCTTTTCTAAGTTGAAAGTGCCTTAAGTCAAAACTGTACTTAATGTCCTAATAAACCCATTGTAAAATCAAAAATTCATAAGTTGAATGGTCATAAATCGAGGACTGCCTGTCCTTGGTACTTAGTAGTTGCTCACTAAATAATTGTCAAATGATTGGCGATGAAACATCAAATGGGTGCAATTTTTGACAATGATATATTTGAGAGAATCTGGACAAGGACAAGTTCACTTTGTGGTAAAATTGGGGAGTAATAGAAGTCCCAATTCTTTAAATGAAGGGAAAAAAACAGAATTCTTTTTTTTGAGACAGAGCCTCAAGCTGTCACCCTCGATAGAGTCTTGTGGCATCACAGCTCACAGCAACCTCCCATTCTTGGACTCAAACGAGTCTCCTGCCTCTGCCTCCCAAGTAGCTGGGACTACAGGCGCCCGTCACAACGCCCGGCCATTTTTTGGTTGCAGCCATCGTTGTTTGGTGGGTCTGGGCTGGATTTGAACCCACCAGCTCAGGTATACGTGGCTGGCGCCTTAGCCTGTTGAGCCACAGGCACTGAGCCAAAAAAACAGAATTCTTAAATGTGTGATGAGTGGTAGGGGGACTTGAGGTCTCTGCTAAGGAGTTTGCTCAAGGAATTGGTTTCTAGGTGTTTTCTAAAAGGATTTTGCATCACTCACAAAGTAAGAATTGATTCAAGCAAATTTTTCTTTTTGTCTGGCATATGCTGAGTGGCATGGTGACCACACACACACATTAAAAAAAAGATAAGACCCAGATGCTGTCCTCAAGCTGGGTTGAGTCCAACTGGAGAGAGAAGACTGAAGTCTGTGATATTGACAGTGCAGTAAGGTAAGCCAGGCCCAGTGGTGAAAGGGACAGGGTTTTACCACCCAAGGCTCCTGAAAGATGGGAGAGTATCAAGGAGGACTTCCTGGAGGAGGCAGGTTAAAGGGACTGAGGAGCAGCTTCCTGAGACACTGACCCAGAGGAACACTGAAATGCCATAGGGACTCATCAGAAATCTGCTGCCCGTGAACTCAGGTTTTTAACTGCAGAGTCTCATATGGCTAATGGAAAGGGAATTAGTGTCCCTTTGGCCAAAAATAGATAGTACCCTTAAGTAGAAAGAAAAAGTACCCCCCAGCACCAGCCTGGCTCTGTAAGGGCATTTTTGTGATGTGTATTGTGAGCTGCTGCATCCGCTGGTCTGCCTGAACCTGAGACCAGCTGGCTGACCAGCTGATGTCATGAAGTGGACATGGCTGGGAAGCTCGGATTCCTAAACCACATAATGCAATGCCAAGGACTGTTAACCAAGAAGGTATCCACAAGCCTTTAACAAGGCTCTTAGAAACTAGTCTGGTTGCAAAAGAAAACTACAGAGAGAATAACAACCTCAGAAAAGTAAACCACAAAAATCTGAAAAAAGGTAATAAATATATTTAGAACAAGAAGTGTCATTGCTCCCACAGTGAGTGATTTCTGGTGTTTATAAATGAGGTGGAGTGGGTGGGCAATGCTTTCCAGTGGTGAGTGGGGGAAGAATAAGTAAAGGCAGTTCCAAATCAATGAGAATTCTATTGGTGCTTGCACTACACAGTCCGACAATTAAGTTCATGAACTTGGCACTGTGTGCACTGTGAGCCTACTTTGGCAGCACTGTACAAACACCTTGGTAAGGTGTCATAACCATGCTATATCAGTGTCTCACAGCTGTGTTGTGTTGACGTGTGGTGGTGTCTTGCTGAGTGGTGCTCATTGTTGTGGTTATGTGTTTTTGTGAACCATCTTGAGAATGTTGGAGCTTGAATTAGAGCAATGAACAAACATTCATAAATTTCTTCTTAAATTTGGCAAGAGTGGAAATGAAACCAGGAGCATGTGATTTCAAGTTTATGGGGATAATGTCATGAAGAAAATGGCAGTGTACGAATGGCTTAAATATTTTTCTGAGGGGAGAGGAAATGTCACTGATGAAGAGAGGTCGGGGGGGCCAGTAATGAGCAGAATTGACACAAACATTGCAAAAATTTGTCAAATTGTGTGTCAAAATTGTCAGCTGTCTGTGAGAAGCATAGCAGACCAAGTAAACATTGATGTAGAAACAGTTAGAAAAATCCCTTTTTAGTTTTCTTTGAGACAGAGTTTCACTCTGTTGTCCTGGGTAGATTGTGCTATGGTGTCACAGCTCACAGCAACCTCAAACTCTTGGGCTTGAGTGATCCTCTTGTCTCAGCCTCCCAAGTAGTTTGGACTATAGGCGACTGCCACAATGCCTGGGTATTTCTTTTTTCTTTTGAGACAGAGTCTCACTATGTCACCTTCTGTAGAGTACTGTAGTGTTATAGCTCCCAGCAACCTCAAACTTTTGGGTTTAAGTGATTCTCTTGCCTCAGCTTCCCAAGTAGCTGGAAATATAGGTGCTCACCACAATGCCTGGCTATTTTTTGGTTGTAGTTGTCATTGTTGTTTGGAATGCCCAGGCTGGGCTCAAACCCACCAGCTCTGGTGTATGTGGCTGGTGCCCTAGCTGCTTGAGCTATAGGCATTGGGCCAACGCCTGGCTATTTTTAGAGAGGATGGTCTCTGCTCTTGCTCAGGCTGGTCTCAAACTCCTTAACTCAAGCAATCTACCTGCCTTGGCTTCCCAGAGTGCTAGGATTATAGGTGTGAGCCACTGCACCTGACCACTTAGGAAAATCTTATCTGAACTTCTTGGCATGAGATAGGTTTGTACAAAAATGGTCCCAGAGGATCTCACTGATGAACAAAAGCAAAGGAGGGTTGACATTTGCCAGGACCTTTAAAGAGGCAAGATGATGTTTTCGGCCGTGTTATCACTGGTGATGAAACATGGGTGTACCAATATAACCCTGAAACAAAGCATCAAAGTGCACAGTGGAAGTCAGCCAATTTTCCTCAACCAAAAAAAGTCTATCAGTCAAAATCAAGAGTCAACATTGCTAGCTTTCTTGATATCCGAGGGATTATTCATTAAGAATTTGTACTAATTGGACAAGTTTACTGTTTGGAAGTGCTGAAAAGGCTGTATGAAAAAGATGAAAATGACTTGCACTTTTGGTCAACAACACACAGCTCCCATCACAATAATGCACCAGCTCAGCTCATATGGCACTGTCTATGAGTGAGTTTTTAGCCATTAAACAAATAATTATGTTGGAACACCTTCCCTATTCACCTGGTTTGGCTCCCAGTGACTTTTTTCTTTACCTGAAGAAAAAGAGAATATTGAAAGGAAGACATTTTGATGACATTCAGAACATCAAGGGTAATATGACAATAGCTTTGATGGCCATTTCAGAAAGAGTTCCAAAACTGCTTTGAAGGGTGGACTAGGTGCTGGCATCAGTTATAGCTTCTCAAGGGGAGTGCCTTGAAGGTGACCATCGTGATAGTCAACAACAAGGTATGTAGCAGTTTTTCTAGGATGATTTTGTAAACTTAATTTTCAGAACTTGTACTACATCTCCACGTCAAACACAGAGGCTTGTAGTTTTTGTTTTTTTTTTGAGACAGATTCTCAAGCTGTCGCCCTGGTAGAGTGCTGTGGCATTACAGCTCACAGCAGCCTCAAACTTTTGGGCTTTAGCGATCCTCTTGCCTCAGCCTCCCAGCTAGTTGGGACTACAGGTGCTCTCCACAATGCCTGGCCATTTTTTGGTTATAGTTGTCATTGTTGTTTGGTGGGCCCGGACTGGATTCGAACCAACCAGCTCCCGTGTATGACTAGTACTCTAGCCGCTTGAGCTACGGGTGCTGAGCCAAGAGGTTTGTAGTTTTTATTAATGTGAAAATGGCTTCTTCCCATCCTCACCCAGTTAACTGTGGAAATATCCTGGAAGATTATCGATTTGGAAGGGTGCCCAGGACTTTTTGATCTGCCCTCCAGGCAGGGCTTGTGCCAGGCTACAAGAGACTAACAATTCCTGTGGAATAATCTTAGAATGTACCCAAAGCCATACTTAGTGCCTGGAGTGAGGGGTAGCTGAGAGCGAACACAACTGAAAGAGTGGACATTAGTGAAAGCCCAAGGACCACCAGGTTGGTGTCTCTGACCCAAGGCTTTCTTAGCTGTTTCCTCCTTGACTAATTCTGTTCCATTCTGCAAATGAATCCTTTTCTGGGTTCAACCTTGAAGTGAGCTGACTCCACTGGGACCAGTAGCCTCAGCAGGTGCCCATGAATATCTGAGACTGGTATTCACCTAGTCAGGGGGCTCTTGTATTCTGCCAGCTTAGGGCTT
The DNA here is from genome assembly GCA_963573935.1 of Arctocebus calabarensis. Lineage (NCBI taxonomy): Eukaryota > Metazoa > Chordata > Mammalia > Primates > Lorisidae > Arctocebus > Arctocebus calabarensis. The sequence continues at coordinate 58,176 of CAUYON010122325.1, read as the reverse complement.
TTGCCCAGGTTCGGTGCCTGGTGCTACACTGCCACCTGGTGGCCTTTTACCATAAGTCTCTGGGGCTGCCTGTCTGTAGACAGTGACTTTCCCAGGATTTACAGGGATCATATAGTTTATCTTCCTGCCTAGATGGGACACCAGGGTAATAGGTACAAACTAGGTCTATGCGAGAAACATATGGTCACAGTTTGGAGCCTCCCAGCTCTGGGGATGTGCATTCTGTGATCTGCCATCATGTGACAGGATACCAGGAAGCAGAGCTCTCTGAATGTCTATCAGAGGATCAGTCTTCCAGGGCAAGGCTTCTGGGTCTGGGCATTTTTTTTTTTTCAAATAAGTGATAAACTATTTACTAATGTGAGGCCTGGGCAATGTACTTAATAAGGTAGCACTTTTAGAGGGCTAGCTAAAGCAGCCACTATTCTAAGGCAGCAGTTTATATTAACTCATATAATCTTCACCACAACCTGATGAGATAGGAATTATCATTAGCCCCATTTTCCATTTGAGGAAATGGACATCCAGAAGGGTTAAGTAACTTCCCTAAGATCACACAATTAGGGGAGGGAAAAACCAAGAGTCAAACCCAGATAGTCAGACCCAAGTTTGTGGTCTTGGCCATCATGTTATCTTTTGGGCCTCAGTTTTCACATCAATATATACTGAGTTTTCCTGTATCTACATACTGATGTTTAATTTGTAAGTTAGGTACAGTAAGTAATCAACAATAGCTAATAATAGAATAGCAATTACAACGACAAACTGTAATAAAAATTAATGAATGTGGTCTCCCAATAGTTGATCATACTGTACTCACCTATTTTCAGGCTGTGGTGGACATTGGGCAACTGAAACCACAGAAGGTGAAACTGAAGTTAAGGCGGGACTACTGTATACATTCATATTGCCTACTGCATATCCGCTTGTCTCCATGGAGTATTTATCTGAGAATTGCTCAGGTACCTCAAGTTGGATGGGTGTATAACTTCCCATTTATGTTAACTGAAAGTATTTTTTATTTGATGGTTTTGCCTTTAGCAGTGGGGTTTTCAGGAACTAATGCAAGTCATTAAGGGAGGAACAGGTGGACATTTCTGCCCACTTGTTTACCCACATGCATAGGCATGACATGTCCAGGGTCCCCACCATGTGCACACATGGGTAGGCAACTTTAGTCATGAAAGCTGGGGAGATATGACCCAAGCCAAATGTCAACCTTTTATTTCTAGCAGAGCAGCAATGTTGAGGGATGTTTCTTAGCACAGAATGTGGCTGTCTCCATGTTGGGGTGTGTTTTCACATGGGCGGGGGGTGGGGCGAGTGGTGGATGGAGCTGGGTATCACCAAGGGAGGGTCAACCCTCGAGACTGGGGTGGGGGAGAGCAGAGCCCCAGGAAGATAGGCTCTGGAGAACAGCTCATCCCCCAGGGCTCTTGGGAATGGCTGCTGCGGCCCTTGGTATGTCCTTAGCTGGGTTGAGGTACTGGAGTCAGGAGAGGAAGGAAGAGCCTGGCCACATGTCTTTAGTTAGCCCAGAAGCCTGTGTGACCCCATGATCCTTTCCAATTTTTTTGTTCTTTGCCTTTCCGGGTGACCCAGGCTTCCCCCTCTGCTCACAACCGTTTGCGGATCTGGCACTGGTACCTCAAGTTCTCAGACCTTGTGTTTTGTGCCAAACCCTTCTTGTAGCTATGGTCTTCCCTGGGGAGCAGGTTGACCTAGGAGTCATACCTGGATTCAGGGATGGCTGTGACCTCAGGGCCTCACTTTCTTCACCTGCAGTCACAGTCTCTTCCCTGCCCCATCTAGGCCTGCCACGAGGAGGGGTCGGGAAAATGCACGGGTGGAAACCCCTTGCTAAAGCGAGCTGCCGTAAACACCATCTACCAGGTCACGCTAAGCTGCAGGCTTCAGCCAGGACCCAAAGGCTCACCCGCTGCTCTTCCTGCCCGTGGCGTCTGCTGCTGCCATCACTGGGCTGTTTTCTCCAGCCTGTTTTATTTTGGCGCTGAACTTTTAGCTTTTGTAAGTGTCTCTTTTCCCAGCCCCCTCCTCAGACCAGCACCCCCCAGCATAGATCCAGCGGGGCTCACGTGCACAGAGGTAGATGGGCTTCTGCCCCCACCCCAGCCTCCCCACATGGCTCTTGTTCTCTCTCCTCCCTTCACCCCTGCTGTCCAGGCTCTGGGCGTGGAGCGAGGGTGCAGCTGTTCTGCAGAGATCTTGAGATCCACTTGTCAGCCAGCGGAAGGTGAAACAGAAGCCCAGGAGGGTAGATGAGAAGATGACGCATAGCTCCAGGACCCTGAGGAGCAGTAGCACCCCAGAGACTGTTCACACTGCCTGGAAAACCAGCGGGAGGAAGCCCCTCAGTGTGCACTCAGAGTGGGGAGGGGCACCCTGGAGTCAGCCAGCAGGCCGTGACCATGACCGAGGTGGAGAAAGGAGGGGGAGCGAACCATCGTCTATTTATTTTATTTTATACTTTATTTTTTTGAGACAGAGTCTCTTTCACTCTATTGCCCTGGGTAGAATGCAGTGGAGTCATAGCTCACAGCAACCTCAAACTTGTGGGCTTGAACAATCCTCTTGCCTCAGCCCCCCAAGTAGCGGGTGACTGCAGGCAGCTGCCTCTATGCCCAGCTAGTTTTTTTCTATTGTTAGTAGAGACAGGGTCTTGCTCTTGCTCAGGCTGGTCTCAAATTTCTGAGCTCAAGCAATCCACCTGCCTCGTCCTCCCAGAGTGTTAGGATTACAGGCACGAGCCACCACGCCCAGCTCTGTCATCTATTTAAATCCCGGTCCCCTTATTTAGGTAGGTTCTGTGATTAGCCCCATTTCCCAGAGGATGAAACCGAGGTTCAGAAAAACGAAGGTACTTGTCCAAAGCTACACAGCCAGTAAGTTCAACCTAGGATTCAGACCTAAGCAGTCCAAGGCCCCTGTGTTCAGCACAGCAGGGTAAGAAAACACAGAGAAGGACCTAGTATACTCGGCAGTAAGTCACTGGAGGCCTCTTGAGAGGGCTGAGCTCTGTGAGATGGGAGGTGGACAGTCGAGTCAGGGGAAGTTGGCTGAGAAGGGGAAGGGAGAGGCGGCCAGGCAGACAGGGAGGCAGGGTTTCAGGGACTTCAAGACGGAGACTTGAGCTTCCCTGCCAGAGGAGGGAGGAAGGGAAGAGTGGAAGGAAGAGGTAGCTGGGGAGGAGGAAGCAGGGCCTTAGGGTCACAGGGTCTGGGAAGAACCATTTGTTAATTTGTCCTGGACTGGTAAGGAAAGCAGAGGGACCGTGTGAAGGTCAGGTATGTTTGAGGTTGTGGGCGGGAAGTTGAGTTTTGGGGTTCTGCACCCAGGCTTTTGCATGGTGTGTTAGAGCAACTGAGGAGTGGGTGTCTCCTTTCCTACTCCCTCCCTGGGACGTCAGCCTCCTGCCGCAGCCTAGCTCACAGCAACCTCAAACTCCTGGGCTCAAGTCATCTTCCTGCCTCAGCCTCCCGAATAGCTGGGTCTCTAGGTGTTTGTTGCCACAACACCTGGCTAATTTTTCTATTTTTAGTAGAAATGGGGTCTCACTGTTTCCCGAACTGGCATGAGGAGGGAGAGCTGACCTGAGTGGAACTGGTGGGAAATGGAGAAATAAAGCCAAGAAAGACAGGAGCCGAGAGACAGGATGGCGTTGGGAGGACGGGTGCAGCTGATGGCTGCAGCCAGCACCTGAACCATGGCAACAGCTTTATTTATACAGTATCTTAACAAGGTTGTATGAATCTTAGCACATGGAGTAGAGTACAGTTTTAGTTTTAACCTAATAATTTCCAGTGAAATCACAAGCACATGACATGTACGAACACAGACAGACATAGACATAAGGGCTTACTCCCGACTAGGATTACCCTCCAAATTTACTTACTAACTGTACAGTTTCACCTTTTTCTTCGCTTGGGGGATTTCCTCAGTATCCTGTACCCCGGTCCCTGTTTGAACCAGAGTGGGAATGCTGGGGAATAAAGATCCCATCACCTGTTTGAATTCACTTTACTCAGGTCCTTGGCTGGGCACCACCTCTCATGACCCAGCTTGAGGAAAGAAAAATAACCTGCGTGGAAATGGTGGGAAATGAAGAAGAGGGACTCATATGACACATGTCACACATGAGAGGAAAGGGGAAGATGTTGCAGCTGATGGCCATAGCCAGCACCTGAACTGTGGATAAAGCCTTATTTATACAGTATCTTAACAAGGTTGCATAAATCTTAGCACATGGGGTAGAGACCATCCTTAATGAGAAAAACTGTGTGCCTGCCAATGGTAAGGAAAGTATGCACGGGCTTTGTGATGTCTGTCAGGTGGAAAGAATGTTGTTAAAGGAGGAGAAGCAGCTGGGGGGTTGTTCCCTAAACACCTACCCTGCCACCCACAGCCCACTCCCCACATTGCTCTTGCTCAGGCTGGTCTTGAATGCCTGAGCTCAAAGGATCCTCCTACCTCAGCCTCCCACACTGCCAGGATTACAAAAGCCTCTCAGCCCCATCTTTGCCACACCCCAGACCCGGCTAGAGTTATTGTACAGACCCGACCCTGACAGACCCCCTCAGGAAGTGAGACTCACAGATAGGGCCCAGTTATCCTTACTTTGCTGTCTTCACAACGTCCCCTGACCCTGTGTCCTATTAGAGGGGTGGCAGAGCTGGCAGTGGTACCTCAGCCTGTGTCCTATTAGAGGGGGCAGCGTCAGTAGGAGCGGCCAGCTGGAGTATCTCACTGCCTGTAAGTGTCCCTATGTCAGCCTCAACACAGGCGGAACTAGTCTTGTGAGAGCTGGGGACACACAGATCCTGCTTTGTTCTGCTTTAGGGACTCTGAGGTAGTTGCTAATGATTTAACCCCCTATTCCCAAAAGCTACTCAGGAGGCTGAGATGGGATGATTGCTTGAGGCCAGGAGTTCAAGGCTAGTCTGGGCAACATAGTGAGAACCTGTCCCTCAAAGAAGTAAAACAAAAACAACAAAATTTCTTCACTCCCCAGCACTGCTTTGGAAATGGGAGATAAGCAGATATCTCTGGGGGAGTTTCCAGGATTAAATGGTTCACCAAAGCATACTGCTTCTCCAGCCCTGGGCTTCTGCTCCTGTCCGGCCCCAGGTACTCACTAGCGCACTCGCTGCTGGCGGTCAGCTCCATCACAGAGGCGCACACCCTGCAGCGGCAAACAGCACGCTGACCAGGCTCAGCCCTGTGAGAGCACCTGTCAGTGCCTGCCGCAGGGGAGGGTGATGCCTCACATGCTACCTGTGTCGCAGGCTTTCATCATGGGCCTTACACCTGGGAGGAACGCTGACCTGCCCCAGGGGCCGGGAGAGGTGAAGGGCAGCTCCACCCCGACTCTCAGCTTATGGGCTGCAGGGCTAAGTCGGCCTTAATGGCTGGAAGATGGATTCTTTGCAGGGAGGGGTACGGACAGCACACATGTGGCTGCTTTTTCCTCCTGAGTCGGTGACAGACAACGTCTTCCAGAGTTGACACCGATATAAAAGCTGCAATGGAGCCAGGCAGAACCCCAAGAGTGACAGATCAAAGACAACCCATCTGCAAACTGGTGGAGATTCACAGCCAGGTTCAACTCGAGAGGTCAAGAACAAGAATCTATGCTTGCCTGTGCACTTTTAATTCCAAGGTGGAGGACCATGGTTTTCGGTGTGAAATCGTTCTTGCACAGAGTGCAGATATTGCTTTGTGTGAATAGATGATTGTCAACACCATTCTGAATAAAAAGGGCAATGACACAGCAAGGTGTGCACGCACACTCACACCATAAGCCACACACACACCACACCCACACTCTCACAGACGCACACTCACACAGGCACATGCACACACATTCACACACAGGCCCATGCACACTCATACACATGTGCACACAGGCCCATGCACACTCATACACACCCACACACACTCTTCTGTATTCTTGGGCTCACTCATTCTCCTTATCTTGGAGACATCTTCAACCCCAAAGCTTCTCTGCCTTCCATGGACACGCACTTGTTTTCTTTTCTCACCCTGTCTTCCCTCGTCCAATTGCAGCCAACCCAGCTGCTCACCCACTTGGTGAACTGGCTCTGGCCTTGATGACCAGGGAGGCCCCAGGCAGAGAAGCCTCTGCGTGGCCCTGCCACGCCTCTCACTTTGTCAGACCCCACGCAGCCCTGCCCCAGCTCTGCCACTCACTGGCTGGGCACTTAAGCTCTCTGAAGGCCAGAACTGACAGCCGGAGCAGGGCAGGGAGGTGGGAATGGGGGTGAGGAGAGCAGGACTGAGCAGGCTAGGAGCTCCCCGGCCCCTGAGCCTTGAGTGCCAGCCTCAGGGATTTGCACTTGAGCTGATGAGCCAACGTTGGTGATACCGGCATTAGGGACTGACAGCTCTGCTGTAGGGGTGTCCTGTGTGTTGTAGGTTGTTGAGCAGTGTCCTTGACTTCTACCTATGAGGTGCTAGTAGCATCACCCTTCCCAGCAGTGACAACCATCAGGGTCCCCAGACATTGCCAGTGAGAATCACTGCTCTAGCCTAAATAAATGGGAGCTACCGGAGGTGGGGCCTGGGATGGGGAGGGGTCTGTGTATTGAAGGCTTCCCAGGTGGTCCTGATCCATGAGGGATCCCTGAGCTGCCCCTAGTGCCACGATCCTGCCAGTCTCTGCCATGTGCTTCAGTCCAGTCCCGCTGACTCCAAGCAGACCCCCCAAATGGGACATTGATCTCCTCGTGTTCATCTATCCAGGCTCTGCTCCCTCACCTCCCACCCTGCCGCAGGGGCTGGGGATGAGAAAAGCAAGATTTAAACAGCTGGGCTGCCCCCAACTTGCCCAAGTGAGTCTAGAAGGAAGACGGAGTGTGCTGAAGTGAGTCTAGAAGGAAGACGGAGTGTGCTGACCCTTCAGTTGTCTGTTTTGCAGCATTGAGTTCTGGGGGAGCATTCAAGGGATTTTCCAGGACAACTTTGACCTGACATGATTTTCACCTCACCCTCCGGCTTGGGAGTCTAACCTCCGCATTCAGGGGGGTTCCTGTTTCTGGAGGCCACCGTTGCTCCCCGCTTCCCTCATCTGCACCTGTGTCCACACCATGCCCTCTGCCACTAAGCAGTTTCTGTCTTGGGGACGCAGCTCAGCTCAGCCTCCTGCAACACATCCCTAGTCACCCCACCCCTCTCTTTTTCCTTAACACCTGGCCCTGGTCCTCCTAACCTCTCTCTGTTGTCCTGTCTTTGCTTTTTCACTCCCGGAGGCCCCCGCAGAGAGGCTTTTCCACTTCTGTTTCAGGGAGGTGAAGAGCCTGGGCTGTGTGGTCCATTAGACGAGGACTTGAGTCCTGTTTCTGCTCACAGAGCTGCATTGTGCAGCCTTTCTGGGCCTTAATGTCGTTGCCCGTAAAATAGGGACAATCACAGCCCTTTCCCTTGTAAGATCCCTGAGGAATGAGCAATGGTGCTGACAAACTGCTTAGCCACTTCAGATGTAAATGAACCCACAAATGGAGGCAGCCTTGCAGTTCAGGCTGTGGCATCTGACCAAGTGTGATCACTGATTCTACCACCTTTTTGGCTGTGTGACTTCAAGGAAATTACTTAACCTGTCTGTGCCTGAGTTTCCCAAACCATAACCTGATTTTTGTGTGGATTTCTCACACAAGTTCCTGGCGAACTCGATAGATGTTAGCTAAGGGGATGGAATCTGTCTGTTAACATGGGGGATGTTTCACTTTTTTTCCTCATTGAGCGTTTGGGAGCATTCAAAAACTTTGTTTTCAATGTCAGAGATCCTTTCTTCTACCTGCTCCATTCTGTTACTGAGGGATTCTAGTGTATTTTTCAGATCTTTGAGGGCTGCAAATTAAAAATGAACATAACTAGAGCCTATGATGCAGGAGGGAAAGGCAGAGAGAGGGGACGGGAGGGGGGGTGGGTTGATAGAGGGAGGGTTAGTAGGGGGGACCACACCTATGGAGCATATTGCAAGTACAAGTTGGATCAATCAGCTGTAGAACACAAATGTCTTGACGCTGTAATTGGGTTAATGAGGTGAAAGCTATGTTGATTAGTAGCATGTAAGCACTCCAATTTGTACAAATAATCAACACATTGAAACACATAATTGCATAAATGTATGTATGATCTATGTACAAATAACTTAATAAAAAAAATGGGGGATGTTTGAGGACTACCCCCTCCAGCCTGCCAAAGAGAATTCTACAATATCCATCTTATCCACCCCTTGTTCTGCAACTTCACTTGCTTCTGTGTTTCAGAGACTATCTTTTGATCGTCATTTGGCTAGGACACAGTTCCAGTTATTCAATCAGACAACTAGTTTAGGTGTTGCGGAGAAGCTAATTTGTAGGTGGGACCGAATCCATGAATGGTTGACCATGAAGGGAGTTTTCTTAGATAATCTGGGAGCACCTGATTCGCTCAAGGTATTAGTTAGGATTATGGAATTATTTTTAATTTTCTACTGTGATAATAGCATCTTGATTATGTGGGAGAATGTACTTATTCTTAGGAGGTAATGTAGGTGGAAGAATTTAGACGCGACAGGTCAGATGTCTGTAAATTACTTTCAAATGGTTCAACAACAGCAAAAATATATATATGAATGTATGTGTAGGTGTGTATATACAGATGTGCCTCATACATGCTCTCTATACACCAGTGGTTCTCAACCTTCCTAATGCTGCGGCCCTTTAATACAGTTCCTGTGGGTCGCCACCCACAGGTTGAGAACCGCTGATATACACACATACAAGTGTATCAAGAGACGCAGAGGGAGAAAGACAGAAGGCAATATGCAAAATGTTAAAACACCTGTCTAATCTCTGTGGAGGGCATGAGGATGTTCATTGTGCTTTTTTTTTTTTTTTAGCTTTTCTGCATTGAAAAATTTTTTTTTTTCATAAGGGGTAAGAATAACAGGGTTAGTTTTGGGGCTGGATATATACAAAAATGTTGATTAAAATGTAGTCAGTAGTCAAAGATTGCTTTCCGTTTGTAACCTGGTGTCAGGAGTTCTGCATTCTGTGCTGAAGACACCACCTGCTGAGTGATGGAGGCCACCCAGCAGGTCCTGTGGCTGAGCTGGCCCACGCCTGCTAACCCTGCTTGGGCTCCCACCAGTCGCCTGCAGAGGTCATGGTTTTTCAAAGGGAACGTTGTTCTCATAAGTCTTCCATTTACTGATCCATAAAGAATATGAGTCAAAGCAGGTGCTGTTTCTACCTTTATTGATGCAGCCCCTAGTCTGGCACAATGTCCCGTTCTACAAATGAGGAAACTGGGCCCAATGAGGGGAAGGGTTGAGTCGAGATCACAGTGAGTGACTGGCACAGCTGGAGTTTGCACCCAGGTTTTCAGACAGCCCGGCTGAAGTTTCTCTATCATGTCCTTCATCTTTGGAAAGATCAGATTTGTCCCAAAACTTTGCATGACTCCTCCTGCCACTGTCTGAGAGATCTCCATGACTTCGACCCCATGTGGCATCCTACAGCTAGCTGCGACTCATAGAAGGTTAGAAACAGCACATCAGAAATGGAGAGAAGAGCTGCTATGGCAGGCCAGGGGCCACAGCCACAGGTGATAGCTGAAAGTGGTGGCAAGAGAGGGGCCAGAGCAGATAGGAGAACCCAAAGAACCTGGAACCCCGGGGATATTTGGCACAAGGGCAACCCTGCACACGAGGGAATTTACAGGACAGCAGAGAGAGGACTGCTATCCCTGACAACTCACACCCTGGGCCAGCATGCATTGAGGCCTCAACTGTGTAGGAAGCCACCTGTTTGGAAGGACAGTGCTCCTGTGAGCTACGAGGGCTGACTTTGCTGCAAAGGCTGTTGGGGTAGCCTTTTGTATGCACAGACCTCACCTTCTCTGTGAAAGTGCAACGTAAGAAGAGCAGGGGCAATGTGACAACCAAGTCTGGGCATGGTCGGGAGGTAGCACTTTAGCTTGAGCCTGGTCCCAAATCCCAGCTCTGCTACTTTCCAGCTGTGTATTCTTGGGCAATGTGCTTAACTCCTCTGAGCCTGCATGAAATGGACATAGTAACAGCACCTATGTCACAGGTGATGGAAGGATTAAATGACATTTACTGGGCCCAGAGTTGGTGGCCTGGCAAAGATTCAAAGAGTGGGCTTTGAAAATGTTGGGGACCAGAGTCTGACAGAGGAAGGGCAAGAGTGATGGCTGAAAGGCAGGGATGTGCCTGGGGTGTCTGGGGCACCCAGGGGTGCCAGGGAGGCTAGAAGGGAGAGAGCAAAGGAGGAAAGGCAGTCAGGGCGATCACAGAAGTGGGGCAAGCAGTCAAGCTTTATTTTCACTGTGTATATGTTATTTTGGGGGTTAGCTTCTATTTATGGAAAGATACTGGTTTCCCAATATTTTTGCTGCTACAAAATACTCCTTTAAAATAATACAGAGAAAAATAATCCATTTAAGGAAACAGAAAGAGTATGATATAGTCTGCAAAAAAATCCCAAGGACTGTCCTTAGACGACTGAAATTTGGGAAATGGGGAAGGCAGGTCTCTCTCTCTCCACTTGTTTACCCAGCTCAAGTCGGTTTGGAGTTCCAAGGGGGAAAGTTCCTTGGTGCCCTCAGATGTCACGACCTGAACCTTGAATTCAAGTCCTGGTCTTAGAGCCTTCGAGCTTGGAGGCTCCTGGATCACTTCAGATGCTGCCGCCCCATTTTACAGATGGAGACACTGAGACCCAGGCAGGCAAAAAGACTCATTCTGTTTGACTCAATTCCCCTGCTGCTCCCACCCCAGATCCAGGGATTCAGATGTGCAAGTTCCCCCCAGGGACCATGCCTCCCCCTGGCTCCAAAGGCCTCCTCTGGCTCCCCTCACAGATCTCTGTGCATTCACCATCCCATCGATTAGAGAAGGCAGGTGAGGGAGGCTTGGGGCTGGGGGGATTCTGAGGCTGTTGATATAGGGGTTTGCGGAGGGCAGTGGGCCCTGGTCATGCTCCAGTTCAGCTGATGCAGCCCAGCAAATCCTGTGCTAAGCCCATGCCTCTAGGTGGGACCTGGAGTTTCCTCCAGTGCCTGGGAGGATGGAGCTCCCCCTATCCTGGCCACTACCCCTGGGGCAGACAATTTCACAACAGCTCCCCAGGGCCTGGTTCCCATCTGTGCCGGGAGAAGGGAATGGAATCCTGTTTTTCATCTCAGTGTGTGCCTTGAGTTATATCCTCATAGGTCGGTGGAAGGTCCATTGACAGATACCTGGGTTCCAATGGTGCGGTAGGAACAAGGTACAAGTCATCCTCCTGCAAAAGAGGAATCACATCCCTGCTGTTCACTCCTGTGCAGTGATGACTGTTGACAAAGCACTTTCCCACTGCTTTGCTTTTAAAGTTTCAAGTTCCCCAGGAATGCAAAGAAACTGAGGCTGGAGAGATGAAATGACTTCCAGGAGGCAGTGTGTGACTCCCCACCCTTCCTATCCTTGAGAAGGGTGGGGACTCCCCACCCTTCCTATCCTTGAGAAGGGTGGGGAGAGGCCTGGGTAGGAGTCAGGGGATTGGACTCCAGGTCCAATTGTGCTCTCAGAGCCACACCCTTGCACCTGATCTGTGATGAAGGTGGCAGCAGAGCCCATCCCTGCCACTGTCCTCTCATGTGGAAGAGAACACAAAGGCCCTCCTTGGGGAGACCCAGCATGGCCACTGAGGGCCGTGTGACTGTGGCAAGTCACTTAACCCTTCTGAGCCTCATTTTTTTCCTCTTTAAAATGGAAAAGCAGAATCTGCTTTCCAGAGTAGTTGTGAGACTCAAGGAATTCTTGGCTACGGCGATGGGCAGAAGCAAGGCCCCTAAAAGATATCGATGAATGATGGATGGAACGCAAGTGGAATGAAGGCTTCCCATCAGCCTGGAGTGGTGAGCCCAGTATAATCACAAGGGTCTTTAGAGGTAGAAGAGGGAGACAGGAGAGATATCTGTGATACTGGTTTTGATGGGACCACAAGCTAAGGGATGCAGGCAGCCTTCAGAAGCCAGAAAAGGCAAAGACATGGTGTCAGCCTTTATGCCTCCAGCCCTGCTGACACACTTGATTTGAGCTCTTTGAGACCCATTTCAAACTCCTTACCTCTAAGAACTGCAAGACAATACATTTCTGTCCTTTTAAGTCACCAAATTAATGATAATTTGTTACAGCAGCAATAGGAAACTAATACAGCCCCTGCACTGGCACACAGCAAATGGCAATAAATTGCAATGATTATTGTTAATAACTTCAGCCAGGGATGGAGCCTCAGATTCCCCATCCTTAAAACTGGGATTGGCCTCAGTGACTCAAAGGCCCTGTCCAGCTCTCTGGTATCCCACTGAGATGACATCCTGCCAGATGGCCTGGTGTTAACTAGGACAACATATTTGCTTGATGTTAAATAAAACGTGGGGGCTACAAACTCACATCTGCACTATGTGAACACTTGGTATATGATAACACTGACATGACAATAACCAGAGGGATAAATTGCAGGATTATAGGGGATCTGGAACATATGTTTTTACAGTGTTCTAAAATTGTGATTGTAATATAAAATTTTTTCCTTTAAAGAAATGAGCTTTGGAGATAGATCACCTCTGGTCAGGGTGGGGAGAGACTAGTCTTCTATTTTTTACAACATGCCCAGCCCCAGTCTTCCTTTTCACCATCCCCACTGGTAGACAAAGGCTTGGCTGAGGGTTAACACACTGTGGGCTGAGTCCTGGATTTCCTTATTGGCAGTTTGGCCATGGAAAGTGATGTGGCGTCTCTAAGCCTCAGTTTACTTGTCTGTAAAATGGGAAGTAATTACCTACCTCAAAGAGTTGTTGAGAAGATGAAAGTTATATTCATCTGTATATCTGTATCTCCATCTAGTGCTTAACAGAGGGCCTGGGATGCCGTAAGAACTCAGTCTTATAATTCCTTCTCTCACACGCTGTAGCTGCCCTGGCCTCCCCTGTCCTGTCTCCAACCAGTGCTCCTGCTGGAGGTCCCTGCTCCCATATGTCTCTGTGGGCCCAAATCCTTTCCCTTCTCCCCAGTGCAGTTTCCCAGGGCCTTCAGAGCTAGGAGCACCGTGGCCCGATGTCCTGGTGTAATTGCTTTTGCTCCTTGAAGTCCCCACCGCTTTCACCTTGAGCTTCTCCACACCTTGGCTCGCTGCTGGGCTATGGGTCGCCATTGAGGACACTGCTCAGCAGCATGGGAGTGAATAAGAGCGGCTCCTCTGTCACCCTGCCTGCCATCACTGCTTTCTTAGCCCTTTGTGACCTTGCCCCCCACCTCTTGAGGGCTTTGCACCTGGAGAAGGGCCTCACCTCTGCCGATGCGTGGTTTCCCCTCCAGGCTATGATAGCGGTGGGCACTGGCACGAAGAGCTCCAGGAAGGTGAAGCAGAACAAGGCCAGCTCCAGCCTCTGGATCCAGACCTGCGGGGAGGGAGGGAGGCCGGGTGAGGTGTCTGCACCCAGTCATGGGCCTGGCTGGGGTGGGGGGGTCAGTCCTAGCAGGGAGTGATGTGGCTTTGTTTCTTAGGCATGCTGGGGAGGATAGGGTGGGGCCTGGCTCTGTCTCAGTCGCTGCCCTGAGACACCTGACCTCTGGATATTTTTCACTTGCAGAATACCTGGCACCTGTAGGTCATCCCTGAATATTTGCCTAAGGTTTGAGGTCTGGGGAAGCTTCTGGGTCCTTGGTAAGACTGAAGGCCTTAGGGTCACCTGATCCAAATCTGCATTTCAGGTGGGGATGCCTATGTCCAGAGAGAAGGAGCATCTTCTGTAGCGGGGCTGGGGGACAGCCGGGTTGAGGACCACTGTGCAGCAGGGTGAATCTCTCGGGATCATGAGCATTTGTGGGAGAGAAGCATGTGTGTTTTGCACGTGTGTACATGCATGTACGTGCAGGCGTGTGTGTGTGTGTGTGGTAGGGGAGATAAAGAACAGCAAACCACCATGGTCAGACCTTTGGATCCTGGCCCGGAGGCACGCAGCTGGGAATGGCTGACCCGTCTTCTACTCCAGAGGCAGGTGTGATGTGGTGAATAAGCACTGGGCTTGGAGTCATAGACCCACCCGGCTGTGAGTCCCCACTGTACCCCTGACTTGTGTGTGGCCTTGGTGCACTGATTCAGCCTCTGTGGATGTCAGTGTTCATTCCACACAAGGGAGGTAAACAGTGGACTCGGCCAGCAATGCAAGGCTGTAGGGAGGCTCCGGTGACGGGGTGACCAGGACAGCACAAGACAGGGTCCTGGTTGGGGAATTGGCAGTTGTAGGTTGTGGCCCTAGATGTGGTGCCAACTTGCTGCTGGAACTCAGATGAGTCCCGCCTCCTCTCTGGGCCTTGGTCTCCCATCTCTAACAGTGGGATCAGACCCCATGACTCTGTGACTCAAGGCCCTGTCTAGTTCCCTGATACTGTCCAGTGAGCAGCCTGCCCCACCGTGCCTCCGGAGGGGCAGAGCAGATTGGTGGGGGGCTCAGGAGCTGGAATGAGGAAGTTGCTCTTGGCCAAGCCCAAGGCAGCTCCTCCCTTGGAGTCAGACGAGCCTTGTGCCAGGCACTCACTGTGGAGTTAGGGTATGTTCTCCAGATCGGGGACTCAAATGGGCTCTCCAGAAAGAGATCCTTGGCGATGACGAAGAGGCCAGATAGCACGCAGAAGAGGCTGACAAGATTCATCGTCAGGCACAGGACCTTCTGCAAGTGAAAAATATCCAGAGGTCAGAGACTCAGCTCGAAGTCTTCTTCCCACGACTCCTCACCCACACAAGCGGCTTAGCTACTGACCACCAAGGAAGATCCAGACCGTTGTCACGTTCCCCAGGGCCAAATTGGGAGAACCCAAGAGCTGCCTCCAGATCACAGAGCTTTACAATAAGGGATGCCCTGCTGCTGTCCCCCCTCTATCAAAGCCAGCTGGACCATCCCACGGGCTGGGAGGAGCCCTGCGTGTGTCCCATCCTCGAACCCTTCAGTGTCTGTTCCCATTCTGCACCTCCCCCATCATGGTCCTTGAAATACCCGTAGTCATCGTCCTTTTGGGTTAGGCATTGTTCTGAGCCTCCCACTCAAGGCAAACCCCCATGATGGGGAAAGAGTAAAAACATATGAATTCTATAGCCTTGTAGAGTAGAATGAATTCCATTGCAGTAAAAGGGTCCCTGTGCTGAGGTATGGGAATGGAGAAGCTTATGGTTCTGGAAGGGGCTCCGCCCAGAGAGGCAATGGATGGGAATGGGTGGGTCCTTGCCAGTGTCCCCCACCTCTGCTGGGTAAAGTGCACAGCCAGTGTCCTAATCTCTATGTCCCTTGGGACAGGAGGGAAGAGCCACAGCCTAACCACAAACATGGAGGGACCAGACCAGGGCTGCGGGGGAGGGGTGGGAAACGTGATTTGCAGAAATGGTCCTTCCATCATCTGTCCACCTGTAACCATCCAGTTTTGTCCTGGGGGGTCTACTCTAGGCCTACCTAGGTCACTCTGGGCTACAAAGATGCTCAGACACGCTGCCCACATGGAGCTTAGTGTGTGGCACAGGCCGGTGAGTCCACAGGGCTGTGGGCACAGGGCAGCCAGTCACACTGGGAGGCCCCTGGGAGGGAGGATGAGGTGTACTAGCTGAGTCTGATGAAGGGCAGGGAAAGAGAGAGACATGCTCAGCAGAGAGGGCGAAGGGCTTAGGCAGAACTGGGGGATGACAGTTGTATCTGCCTGGCTCTCAGAGAAGAGAAGTGGATGGAAATGCATCTGTGGGCTGGGACTGGCAGGCTGTGTCGTGACCGAGATCAAAACATGGTAGATTTGGGAGGAAGCAAAGCTCCGTTCTAGACGGAAGGGTTTGGGGTGCCTGGGGACCAGCTCCTCCTTCTCCACTTCATGACGCTGGGAAGACAGGACCTTCAGATGGAACTTCCTTTCCTCCCATAGCCACACCTGCCAGCTTGGATCCAGACCTTTCTGCTCAGATGCCCTCAGCTGGCCCGGAGGCACGAGGACTGCTTCCCCACTGTCCCTGTCACATAGATGCCCAGGCTTGGAAGGACGATAATGATCTCCGTGTGCCAACTCACCAGATACGTCTTAGGAAAGGTCTGCACCGTGACTGCCAAGATTCCTGAAACAAGAAACTGCAGGCCAGAGTTGAAAGTCAAAGGAGACAAGTTGGGGTTGCTGGAAACCCACAAATTCCCTTCTCTGCATCCTCTAAGAAAGCCAGCCCCTGACGGCCACAGGGGCAGAGAGCACACTAGGCGAGCTCCTCCTGCTGCCACATGGCCCTTCAGGCCCCGCCCCACCGTCCACCTTCCCACCTTGTCCCTTCCGTACACTTTGGGCCAAGCCTTGCCCTGCACTCGGAATGCCCCCAGGCCACCCCTCTGGGATCAGCTGCACTGTCGCCTCCACCTAACCCTCGCTCCTTTTCTGAATCCTGTGGTTGGGAGGACATTGGCTCTTGGTCCTAAGGTATCCAGCACATCCCTGCAGCCATTCCTTCTTGTGCTCGCTGAGCCCCTACTGCATGTGGGAGCACAGGATGACTATGCCCTGCACGTGGAGAACGTTGTATTGCTGTGCAGTGCAAGGTCCAAGCCAGGGGAGAGGGGACCGAGGGCTGATGTGAAAGTGGTGGGTCAAAACATTGCACAAGAGGGTGTCCTGGAGCTGGGACTCAACTCGTAAGCAGGACTCCACCAGGAGGAATGGGAGCCTCTGGGCGATGTGCCTGCACTGTCCCATGCCATCTTCCATCCTGGCTGATGGGCTTGCACGCTGTGTGCTCCTACCCCGACGGGCACTAGGGACCTGTTGCTGTGCCCAAATGCAGCCTCGCTGCTCAGACAGTGGAGGAAGAATGGAGCTGTCCCAGCTCACGCTCCTCCTCCACCCTGCTGGGTGTACGCGAGCAAAGAGGGGAGACGCTCCCGCGACTCAGGATTGACAGGCCCCCCAGAAGAAGCTATTTCTGGGGTGACTGGGAGAACAGAAGTCGAGATGGGGCATGGGAGAGAGGAGAGCTGTTGGCATGCTCACCACCATGTCCCATCCCAAATGCCAGGGCCTCCCAGGCCTGCCCCGTGGACCCCACAGCCGGCCTGTGCTCTGGCTCCTACTCACGGAGGCTGCCCCCCAGAACGGAAACCATGACTTCAGCAGCACCAGGTGCAGGCTCTTGACTGTCAAGGCCAAGTAACCCCCAAAGACCAGGTGCAGCAGCGCGATGATGATGTGGAAGACCTGGAGAGGAGACAGCAGGCTACTGGGGCCAGGGCATCGCTGACTGGCCACAGGTGAGGCTCTCGGTGGCTGGTCCTACGGGCTGAGGCAAGTCCCTTTTCTGCTCTTATAAATCCTGGTCTGCAAGGAAGGGCCACTGCCCAGGATTCCCTGCAGGGAGAGCTGAGTGGGGGCCATCTGTCCTGGAGCTGGCTCCAATGGCTGCAGCCCTCCCTGCTGTCACCCCCACCATGAGGTCTGCCCAAACCTCCCAAGACAGTGGTTCAGGCAGGTTCTCTGCACCCTGTAAGGCTTTTTCAGGTTTAGGCTGAGTGACATGCAGGAAATGTGGAGATTCTCTCCCTTCCTGTCTCGCCTCGGCCCTGTGCCCTCCTTCTTTGTCCCCCCACCCCCACCCCCACCCCACAGCCAAGGACATAGACTTACGCCCAGCTCCTCGAGAACGCTGTTGCTCTTCCAGGGCTTCTCCTGGTGCTGGTATGGAGTTGGGAGCCTGGGCTGGGTCACCTGGGGTGGACTTGCCTGCCATGGCTTTGCACTAAAGCCAGGAAGGGCGGTGGTGGCTGTGTATGCTTCTGCTGCCATTGACTCTGGCTGGGCCCCTGGCTGGGGACAGAGAAGAAAGGCCAGGTCAGAAGCCGTCTTGTTTCTGAGACTTGGGTCTGGGCGGGACTCTGCCCTGTCACCTCTGTTCTCTGGACTGGGCCTCCCAGAACAGAAGTTGCCCTGCCCAGCAGCCTCTGGAATTGATTTGATCTGGAAGAGTCTGGCCCCTATGAATGGGGAGTAACTGCTGTGCACAGCCTCTCTGGGGTTGTAAAGACAGCTCCTTTTGGGGCAGAAAAACACGGAGGCTTCACACCCAGTGCAAGGCAGAGCTCACCCAAACTGGCCAGACCCCAGTTTAACAGGAGCTGGAAGGTGCAGGAGGACTGCGCAGGTTGGGGGGGCTATGTAAACTGTCCCCACCCACTGGGCCAGGATGGGTGGCTGAAGGCGGGTTCAGTCAAATTAATTGTCCACCTTCTGTGGCAATGTCTGTCTTGGGTTTGTGGGGAGGGGAAGGGAAGGAAACTTCTTCCACTGAGGACTCATGAGCCAACCCTCAGCCAAGAGGTCAATATTTGCCAACAGTGCTAACGTGTACATGGACTTTCTCTGTGCCAGGCACTGGGATAAGCATTTTATATGCATTATCTGATTTTAACCTCATTCCAACCCTGTGAGGTCAATGTTGTCTTTATTCCTAAGATGAGGGTCAGAGAGGTTAAGCCACTGGTCCAAGGTCACACAGCCAATAAATGGCTTGGACCTGAAGCATAGCAGGTTAGTTCCAGAGCCTGGGGGATTAAACGCTTCCTGTACTCTTAGCTCAATGGATAAAAAGGAATGTTCTGGATGTTTTTGAGGGCATAAGAAAGGGGTTGGGGTAAAACTTTGTAGGGGACTACAAGAACTGTGTTCCAAGAGGGCGTGGTCATCACAGCCTGTATTGATGCCACAGGGCACTTCGGGGCTCGGGGGCTGCCTAGTGACTTGATGAGAAAAGCTGAAGTCTGTCCCAGAGAGCTGAGAGTGGGGTGGGGAGGAGAAGGGAGCTTGTGGGGGCTGGGGTAGGGGATGGTTTCTCCATGGGGACAAGGCTGCTCCCAGACTCTGTCCCAGAAGAACAAGAGGGGTGGCATTCTTCCTGATTTGAGTCGGACTCCTGAATTCAGGAGGTCTTGTTTGAGCACCCGCATTTCAGGTTGTACCTGCATTTCCCAGTTTTCCCTCCTTGGAGGTGCAGGAATTCCTTTCTGTGGCAGGGAAAGAGCCTTGGGATGTTGGGAGGGACATATTGCCCGGGAGACTGCAGGGGAAACCCAGGAGCCACAGAGGCAGATGAGGCCTCGTGGCAGGAGCGCACTCTATGCCAGGCACTGTGCGAAGGGCAGATTTGCATACTGACCTCCCTTAATACCCAGGATGTCAACAACATTATGTAGAAGGGGAAACCAAGGTTCAGAGAAGTTGTGTGCCTTGCCTAAGGTCACACAGTGAGGAAGTGCCTGGCATTGGAACCACACACATGGTCTTTCTCCATTGCCAATGCTCTGGGCCTGGGCTGCTTGATGGGCCCCGCCTCCCCCCCACCCCCCCGTCATTGATTGGTATCTCCATTGGCCTGTGGTGACAGCCCCTGATTCAGCGGGGAGAAGTGGGGGTGAGGGTCTCCCTCCTTCTTGAGCTTCAGAAGCAGAGCTCAAAGATACAAGGCCGTGTGGCTCTCTTTTCCGTGACCTGACCCAGCGGTGCCTAGAAATTATCAGTTAGCACCTCTGCAGTAGCCTTTCTGACACGGCCAGGGGGACTAAGGGATGTTGGTGGCAGGGGCCTGTACCAGTTCAGCCCCTGGCTGCAGCCCGACTTCTGTGCACCTGGGAGGAGGGATCTGGATCTGAGTCCCTCACAAGAAGGAGGACTTTACTGCAGAGGCGTCTCCGGTGGAATGTGTCATCGGGGGATCATGCGTGGCACCAGAGAACCACCACCATGTGGGCAATCACGAGTGAGAGACATGCCAACGGGAGCGTTTCAAATGTCCATTATGGAGTTGGCTTTAAGAAGCCGGAGTAACCTTTCTCAAAGTATGTTCTATGGAACACTGGTCTTGAGAAATCTGCAGGAAAACAGTTTCAAAGTCAATTAAGTCCGGGAAACCCTGGATATACTCTTGTCCCCCTTTCTCATATGAAAAGTGCTGAGAATTCCTGCAGTGGGCCACTCTAGTTTAATATGAAGGGTGTTTCCCAAACTTAATTGGCCATAGAACCTTTTTTCTCACAGTCCAATGATAATAAGCAATTGGTATTCTGTGGGGTCTGCTTTTGGACGTCGAGCTTTCAAATTCCTGGTTCTGAGGTTTTATTTATTTATTTATTTTTTGGCTTCCTTTGCTCGCCTGGTTTTCTCATGTGCATATCACAGTGGGACTGGGAAATGGATGATGATCTGTAGACTTCCTTCCAACTTCAAACACTTCTTTCGTGGTTTCAGACAGCCGTTACCAGGAACTTCGTGAAGCCAGTAGGGGAAGGATTTGCAGAGGTCAGGCTGAAAATACAGAGGAAAAAGTCCGTTTGTTATGAGTTCTTTATTTCCACCTTCTGAGACCATAGGCATGAAGGTCTTGATTCTTTGGAAGGCCTATTCATGGCCTGTTGTCCCTGTCTGGCCCCCTAGGACCTGCACGGGGCTGCTTGTGGGTAGAGGTGGGCCGAGGGACAGGGGCAGGCAGCAGGCTGTTTGGGGCAGGAGAGGGACTTTTTCAACCTTGGCCCCTCCCCATCCTGCCAAGACAGCCTGACATCCCAAGGGAAAGCCACCTCCCCCAGGATCCTGGTGCTCTGCCCAGGGCCACCTGCTGCCTGGGTCCCACACATATTCCTTTATTTCCTTGGCTCTGGGAGAACTGGGAGGGCAGGGACAGAGCTGGCAGGATCTCCGGAACTCCCCATCCCATAAGTAGAGAAGTAGAATGGACCAGACTGTGAGCCTTGGAAGTAGACAAGCCTGGGCCAAGACCTGGCTCAAGTCCCTGGAGCCTTGACCTTGGGCAGGGTTGCTACAGGTCTATACACAGGGAGGGCTGGCACCTGTTCTGGGTTGTGAGGATTAACTGGGGTTGTGTCTGAGACAGGCAGGGCCTGGCACATAGCAATAAATGTCAGCGGGTATTAATCCCACTAGCAAGGCTCTGCCTTATCCTCATCTGGTTCTCTGTTCAGATGTCATCCGGAGCGGAGTGTTTATTGCCTCCAATCCCTCCTGCTCACAAGGGAAGAGGGACACGAGAGCTCTTGCCTCCTGCTGAGGGGAAGGGTGTGGGGAGGGAAGAGCACCAGGGTACAGAGCTAGTGATCTGACACCCCAAACTGTCATTCATGGAAATCCACGGACTCTATGGAGTTCTTCAGGGGACACCATGGGGACCCAGGCAGGAATGAATGAGATTCATCCATGGGAGGTTTGTAGTTGATCAGGAAGAGAAAAATCCAGGCACGAATAACGTGACCCTAATGAGACTGTGCCATGGAGGTAGAGCGTCTGTATGTGTGTGTGTGTGTGCATGCATGTGTGTGTGCATGTGTATCAAGCAGAGAAAGGCAGGGATTGAGAGGTTCTGAGTGACAGTGTCATACCATGTGACTGAGAGGATGATGGGTGTCAAGACCGCATAAATGATCATGGGAGACACGGATTGACAGATTTCCAGGCTTGCCGGGAGAATGTCTTGTTCTCAGTAATTCCTCAGATGAGTTCTGATATTGGTGGCTGTTGTAGTAAGTATGATGTTTAAACCTCTATAGGTGGGGGTTGGAGCCTCAGAGGACTGGGGTTTCAGCAAATGCCAGTTAGCAAACAGCCCTTGAGTGTGCCAAAGCCTCCTTCCTGGTGGGGGAGGGGTCACTGTGAGCAGCCAGAGGGCCCTAGAGATAGAGGCCTCCCCTCTGAGATGGTGTCAGGAGTCCTGGATTCTAGTTCTGGCCCCACGTGGCCCCCCCCCATGTCTCTTGAGTGCTTCCAGGATTGGTGTGTGTGTGGGGGACCTCTCGACTCTGATGTGCAGTGACTGGTGGCAGATGGGGCTGTGGGTGGGGAGCTTCTCTCTGGGGTAGAGGCTGATGGTGTCCCCCTCCAGTTCCCAGATACTTGCTCCTGGGTGGGACGCCCCTTCTCTAGATGCCATCACTGAGTTTCTTCTCTCTCTACCCCGCCCCCAATTCTGTAGTCAGTGACTGCTGGCACGAGGGTTTAAAAGGCCAGCCCCTCGCTTCAAAGTGGGACCAAGTCTGTGCTTCTGAGCATCCCCTCCACCACAGGTGGAGTCACAGAACACTCCCCGCATTGTCCCTGCTGCGAGGGAAGCACCTGGCTCCAGGACCTCTGCCAGGAGCTTCCAGCTGTACTTTGGCCTCCAGAGACATCTCAGCTCCAAGGAGACAGTGCCATAAAATCAGAACATCTTTACAGCATTAATTAGACTTTGCATCTTTTCTCTCCCAGCCCAACTTCCTGCTTCACCCCCCAGTTATGTGGAAGTTGTCAAAGTCTCTCCATTCCCTGAGCCCCAGCAGCTGAAAAATCTTAGTGCCTTTCTTGGTCTCTTTCATTTATAATCACAAATTTCCTTTGGCAAGGAAAATATGTTGTTACCTTTGGTTTGTCCCAATCGGGATCCAGACAATTTAACTTGTTTACAGTGCAGGACTGAGAGTGAGGGTGGTTGTAATCCCTTAGAGCAGGGGTTGTAATCCCTCAGGGCCTAATGCTGCGTGACCCACAGGTCGAGAACCGCTGCTTTAGAGTCAGAAATTGAACTTTATGAACAAATCTGTTTAATTCTGGGAAATTTCAAGCATTCACAAAACAGAGAGAATGGTCCGATGAACTACTTGGTCCCCAAACCCAGACCAGAGTCATCCTCAGCTCTTGTCCCATCTTGTTCTCCCCATCAGTAAGCAAAACTCAGGCATCGTCTCATTTTATTGGTAAACATTTTAGTATTTATCTCTAAAAGATAATGGACTTCTTTAAAAAGTGTGACCGCATGATCACAGCTGAGAAATTAAAACTAGTTCCTGGTGCACTTCGAGGCATGTTTATTCTCAACGTGAAAGCCTGCAGCCCCACAGAGATGGCTGCATGTTTAAACTGTTCTTGTAGAGGACAGTTGAAAAATTTGGAATCCGAAGAACCTGTTCTTACCCAGTTGTTGCTACTCATAGGTATCAATTCTCTAGTCAGTGTTCCCATTTCTCTGATTGTCTCACAAATGTCGTTACCTTTGGTTTGTCCCAATCGGGATCCAGGCGTGACCAACAAGCTGCATTAGGCAGATCCAGACAATCCCTCTGGCTTTGCCCTGAAACCCTCTCCCAGCCCTGCCTCTGTATGTGGCACTGTCTTCTGGGAGGTGTGCAGGGTCTCTGTGAGACCCTCCTGGTGGAGGAGGTGTGGAGTGGCCCTCACTGACCCCCAGCTCCCTAGGAACCTCTAGGCTCCTTCGCGTCCGTCTGGCTTCTCAAGGGAACTTGATGTGGAGCCCAGTAGCAGAGTCAGACAGACCTCACTGCCAGGACCACAGCACAACACTTCAGAGTTGACTCCAGACTCTGGTTGCCTGACTTCAGACCTTGATTCCACCACTTCATAGCTGGTGTGATCTTGGGTATGTTATTTGACCTCTCTGGGCTTCAGCTTTCCCCTCTTTCCCCTCTTCAGCAGGGATGATAATACCCGTGGAGTTGCTGGAGTGTTAAATGAGTCAGCAAATGTCAGATGCTTAAGGCAGCGCTTGACGGTCTTAGTTGCTGTGTGTAATTATTGCAGTTATTGTGCACTCTGGGGGGGGGGTGGGGTCACTCACGCTCAGCTGCCTTGCATGTTCAATGTGGCGTGCATGCCCAGGTCACACATGCACTCGACCTAGAGTTCACACACCCTGCCCTGAGTGCTGAGGGTTGAAGGGTGAGGCTGGGCAGTCAGCAGCCCTGCAGAAGGCACTTGCCCCCCTACCCTTCTGCACATGGGGCTCATGGCCACCTGTCAATGCTCATTTTGCACCCATTTATCACTTTCTCTTGATTATAAAAGCCAAGGTTTGCTGTAAACCCCCCTCATCCGGCTCTGCTCTGGCACTGCTCTGGGAGTGAGTGCCTTCTTACACGGCATACTCCCTGCCCCACCCTCGATGGGTCTCGAAGGAGGATTAGGCATTTGTTTGATGAAGAAGTGGGTGCACTAGGAACACAGTCCTAGCCCAGTCTTTCAGATGAAGAAACAGAAGGAAGGAGGGAAGGAGCTGGAGGAATACTTTGGTTTGGACTAGGGTAAGAGCCCGTGTGGAAAGAGCATGCATCGGCTCTGATGTCGGATGGAACAGGGTTCAAATCCCAGGTTTGCTTATTATTAGCTTGGTGGCCTTGGGCATGGGACCTATTTAGGTTCTTGGCTGTGAATCAGGGATATGAATGCTTGCTTGTTTGGGCTGAGGTGGGGACACAGAGCACAGCACCCAGCACCCAGAACCCAGAGGTGTCCCTGTGCTGTGATAGTGGGACAGTTACTCAAGTCCTCTGATAGACACGGGATGACCCTTGAAGCCTCTGAGGTTAAAAAAAAGTCATTGTAATGAGTCTGGTTCAAAGTTTAAGTCACACTGTTTATTTCCCTCTGGGGTAGGGATGAGACAAGCCATCTTCCAGGGTCTATGAATACTGGGCTGGTGGTATCTACTCATCCCATGGTGAACCTCAGGGATGGCCTTGTCCTCAGGCTGTGGGGCTGGGGAAGCG
This sequence comes from Arctocebus calabarensis, assembly GCA_963573935.1. Lineage (NCBI taxonomy): Eukaryota > Metazoa > Chordata > Mammalia > Primates > Lorisidae > Arctocebus > Arctocebus calabarensis. Next base: position 33,540 of record CAUYON010122325.1, on the reverse strand, counting down.
GGTGCTGAAAGACACAGGGAGGCCCCAAGCCCCCTCACCGTACACCTGTCCATGCCGACTTCAGGAGTGGGCTGGGTTCTGCTCCCCTTGAAAACCTCCTACCTTGGGAGGTGGGCAAGGGCTGGGTCAACCCTGACTCCATATTAGAGATCAGGAAAATGAGGGTTACTGGAGAGAGTGAGGGGACCATGCCTGGTCTAGACCCAGGACTTCAGGGAGTCCAGGGAGCTGGAAGGGCCTTACAGGATCTCCAGTCCAGCACTTTAGTTTGCAGGTGGGTGGCAGCAGATGACAAAGGGGGCCAGGAGACCTGAGTCAGACCTCAGCCTGATCTCTGCACCTCCGTGTAATGCCAGGATCAGCCTCAACTCCTTTCTGGGGATCTGGGCTCTCTGAGCTTACTGACATTTCTCACAGCCTGAGGGCCACAGCAGGCCATGAACCCGAGTCTCCATTGAGGCTGGTATTGCCCCAGATGAGCAGAGAGAAACGCACATGGAGGTGTCCCTGGAAGAGTGACAGGGCTCAGGGAGCCGAAGGACCTTTGACATCAACCTGGTGTCTTTTAGAATAGAAACTGCTGGAGATAAGTGTGGGACAGACACCCTTGGGGATGCCCCCCTCAGGGGCCACAATATGTGGAAGTGAGTGGGGGTACAGCTGGGGAAGGACCAACTTGGGGTGGAGAGAGGCTACACTCCAACCTGCGGGAGTCCCAGCCTGTTACTCGGACGACTCTTTGGGCATATATGCCACATTGTCATAGGCAGGCGGTGGAGAGGCTGTAGGACTCGGGATGTTGAAGTCTGTGCTGAAGGCGTTTGGCAGGAACATCACCGCCTGCAAAGAAAACCCAGTGCAGGGAGGCGGTGCGGTAGTGTAGTGCCCCCTTGTGGGCATTCTGAGAACAGCACCCTAGTAGTGAGCGCTGCCGGTTTGAATTGTACCCTCAGAACAGTCATCTGTCCACCTAGTATTTCCATTTCTTTCTTCCATCCCTTTCTCTTCCCTTTTCCCTCCCTCCCTCCGTTCCTTCCACTTTTTCTTCTTTTTTTGAGTCAGAGTCTTACTCTGTTGCCCAGGCTAGATTGCCATCGCGTCAGCTTAGCTCACAGCAACCTCAAACTTCTGTGTTCAAGTGATCCTCCTGCCTCAGCCTCCCAAGTAGCTGGGACTACAGGCACCTGGCGTGATGCCTGCCTAGTTTTTCTGTTTTTAGTAGAGATGGGGCCTCACTTTTCTCAGGCTGGTCTCGATTCGAACTCCTGATATCAAGCAATCCTGCCTCAGCCTCCCAGAGCACTAGGAATACATGTGTGAGCCACCACACTCAGCCTGTTTGGCCAATATTTCAAAAATCCAGCTCAGTCCCCTGCTCAAAGACCTTTAGTATTGCCCCACATCTTGTGCCTCTATGGCCAGCATCTTCCGGCTGAGGCAGCCTTTGCCCCAGCTGGCTCCCCTGCTGTGAGTACCTCCCCCTCTCATTTCCTTGGAAACTCAGCTCAATTTCCACCTGAGCTGTGCTGCCCTCTGTGATGTGCCCTGCCCACACATGACCCTGGCATTTCTGAAGAGTCCGCTCCCCTGGGTGGACTCCTGGCATGGTTGTGAGGGACGGCAGGTCTCTTGGTGCTGGACACCGCCATGTCCCCTCCTCCTTGGCCACAAGAACAGTCCCATCTTCACTGAGCTATGTGAAGATGCTCAGGGTCCCCTCATGTATGAGTGGGACACTCACTGCGGTGCCACTCTGGGGGCTGGAGGCAGAGAGCCGTCCTGGCCAATCGCCTTCCTCAGAGGTTCAGGGTTAGGGGGCAGTGGGGAGGACTCACCGTGTTGGCTTGGGTGCGGGTGGCTTGGCACCCAAAGTGGGTAGCGATGACTGCAATGAAGAACTCCAGGATGGTGAATATAGTAAGCACAGCTAGATAGCCCCTGCCCACATCCTGGGGACCAAAACCCACGGTTAAGTCGAGCCGAGAGTTCCAGAACAAGGTGAGCCCCACACGACAGTAATTTGCCTGAGGTCACAGCTCTTCTTACTATGTGGACGTGTATCACGATCTGCAGCTGCCTCCCCCAGCCAGAGGCAGCTGTGCCTGGAGCCCGCCCTCCTGCTGCCAGTTCCTCCTCTACACCTCCCTTCCCCCTGCAGGCTGTCTCTCCATCTCCCTGATCCCCACCTCAGCGCAGGGTCAGAGGGCCCATATATTCACGGACCCTACTGGCCCTGCCAATGCCCAGCTGCTGCACACTCTGCCTCCCTCCCCCTCTTGGACGTGGCCCTATCATTTTCCAAGTTTTCCCACTCCTGGGGGTACCGGACAACACACCCAGTTAGTGACACCAAAATCCATGAGCAGAATGGCTGTCCCAGCAAAGGCTGCCATGGCGCTGAGAATGTTGATACTCAGGCTGCTCCTCACCTGCGGGGGCAGGGGCGAGAGACAGGAGCAGAGAGAAGAGCGAAGAGAAATAGAATGAACAGAAGCAAGGGCTCAGCCGCCCAGCCTCCAGCACACTCCCTCCACGGCCGGCCGGGGATCTTCCCCTGCACGCGCCTGCATCTCTGTGCATCTCTCTCCTTTTCTCTTCTCCTTCCCTGGGACCTCAGAAGGAGGGAAGAGGGCCCATCTGCCTTCATAGCCTCCCTGGACAGTGTTTGTGGCAGGCCTCTTGCCCGTCTCTGATTGGCACTGCCCCCGTCCTCCAGGTGCACACCTTGAAGGTGCAGCTGTGATTGAGGTCTGCCATAGAGGCTTGGGTCAGGGGGCCTTTGCTGTGGACAGTGAGAGGGGCTGAGGTCATGTCCATGAGGCCCCAGGTGGCAGCTGGCAGAGGGAGGCACTGCCCAGCCCCAGGGTGAAGGGTTGGGTCAGGAAACAGGCAGGAGCTGAGGGCTGGTAGTCAGGTGAGCTAAGCCCTCATGGAGAGGTCCAGAATTTCAGTGTCCAGAAAGCATGCAGGGATTGTACATCTCAGGGGTGGTCCAGGCAGTCACCCTGGGGTCCCTATTCCCATGCAGCCAGAACCTGACACTCTTGTGATCTCATAGCTGAAGCCTTTTGGTTAAATGGTCCTGGCCTTAAAGGGGAACTACTCCTGGGCAGGCCCATTCAAGTTCAAATGATTAAAATGATTCTTCATTTTAAATGACAGCCAGGAAGTCACTGAGCCTAGAGCAGCCTCACAGACACTTGATTAACTAATTCAACAGGCCTGTAGGAAGCACCTACTGCAGGCCAGGCTCTATGCAGGTGCTGTGAGGGCAGGGACAGCAAGTCAGGCCTCAGCACCCAGTCCTGCCCCTCCATGACTCATGCTCTGCCCAGAACTACACTGAAACAGGGCAAGGATTGCCCTGCTTAAACCTCAGTGTTGCTCATTGCCTTTCAAATAAATTCCAAACTTGACATTTAACTTCTGAGTCACCTCTCCACCTCTCCCTTCCAGCTCAGCCCCTCCCATACCATCTCTTATCTTTGATGGCTCAGTACTCTGGCGCCTCTCCCAAGCTCATGTCATTTCCTGGTCGGCCTTTTCTGTTTGGCTGTTGCCATCTGAAGGCTCGATGAGCCCTGTACAGTGACCCCAAACTGTCCCAGCTGAGCAGAATGACTCTCACATATCCTGTCTGCTTCCTTTCAGCATTTTTCGTGCTCCAAAACTATCTTATTTGTTAGTTTTTTGGGCATCTTCCCGAGCACCAGAAGGTAAACACCATGACCTTTACTGCTGACTCTGTCCTGTTCAAGTGCCTCTGTCACCTCCCTGCTGCCAGCAGAAGGCACCAGAGCCTTCCTCAAGTCCCCACACATCTCACCATCTAATTTTTACCACTTTCCCTCCTAGACTTTTGCTCTGGTCCAATGGAGTTGTGCGTGGTTTCCATCGCAACCCTGATCCTTGCCCACACAGTCTAAGTCCTCCCTGCCCATGTGGGCCCAGCATGGCCATCTGCTCTTCCTGGAGGTCTTTTGTTTTTGAGATAGAATCTCACTATGTCACCCTTGGTAGAGTGGCATAGTGTCACAGCTCACAGCAACCTCAAACTCTTGGGTTTAAATGATTCTCTTGCCTCAGCCTCCCAAGTAGCTGGGACTACAGGTGCCTGCCATGACGCCCGGCTATGTTTTGGTTGCAGCTGTCATTGTTGTTTAGCAGGCCTGGGCCGGGCTCCAACCCGCCAGCCTCTGCGTATATGGCTGCTGCCCTACCCACTGAGCCATGGGCGCTGAGCCCCAAGAGGTCTACTTGCGACTTTCCTTTTTTGGAATGACCATGAGCAGTTGTCCCTGGACCCTCACTTTCCACCCCGTGCTGTGTGTTGGGAGAGTATTCTGCTCCTCCTCTCCCAGATGCTGCCTGTCTGTGCCTGCCTGGGGGCTGCCCCTCCCCTGGCACTTGGCAGCCCCAAGGTGTGCTGGCCGAATGAGCCAAGTGAGCTGAATGTGTGAGCAGAAGGAAGCGCAGAGCAGAGTGGGATTCAGTGATGGCCCCATCCCGAGCCCCAGGCCCACTGGTTCAGACTTACCAAGCAGCTGGTGCGGTTCTTCTCGGCTGCCACTGAGAGGGACCCAGAGATGATGAACTGTGTGGGGAAGAGGAGCCCAATGAGGCTTCGGCTGGGTCCTGGGCAGGGCACACTACACCTGTGCTCTGCCGACAGGAACCACAGAGAGGCCAGCACAACTTCCTGGATGCCACCTTCTTTGCTTCCCAGCTAGGCAGCTGGGGGTCTCTCTGTATGGGTGATCCCTGCTTTTGAGGAGCCCCTTCCCGGGAACAAGGGCCATGGGTCACATGGCAAGTGTTTCCACTGACATCACATCATCAGAGCCTCATGGGAAAGGCATCGCTCCTTCAAACGTTCACTCAGCAAACATTTCCTGAGAGGTGGTTACGTGATAGGAACTTAACAGAGTTGACAAAGGAGACCAGATCCCTGCTCTCATGTGGTTTATGTTCTATCCAGAGAAGACTGACATCTAGCAAAATAAAAGTGAAGAGGATGGATGGTGGTGATAAGAGCTGTGAGGAAGTGAGAGGGGTCATGCTCGAGGTGGGAGAGGGTCACAAGAGGCCTGTCTGAGCTCGGGGCTCTCATCACCTGCATCATGGTACCTGTGTACCCGGCAGGTGCCTTACGTGATGAGTCTGGACTGGCCCTGCCAGTGGCTTGGCTGAGGGACTGGCACCCACCTGTGCTGTGCCAGTTGTGGGCCGGATGCTCAGCAGGTTTGCACTTGGCTGCTGTGCCGGAGAGACCACGGGGACAGTGGAAGGTAAGGGGGTGACACAGAGAGGACCAGGAAGGAGCCACGACTGGTGTCCAAGTGGTGTGGATCAGGGTGGTGGCAGTGGAGGAGGGGAGAAGTGGGCAAACTCAGCCTATGCTTTGGAGGGTGAGCCCCTGGGACCCGCTGGAGGGGCTGATGTAGCGGGGGGGAGAAGGATTAAGAATGACTCCTGTGGTGTGTTTAGCTTTGGCAGGTGGGTGGCTGGAGGTGCCATTTGCTGAGATGGGGAGATGAGGGGAAGAATAGGGTAGGAATCAAGAATTTGGCTTTGATATAGAGTGGAACCTCCATAGTTGATCACCTCCCTACATTGACCACCTCCTTATGTTGACCTAATTTTCATAGAGCAGACATGCACCACATGTACGTATCAGTACAGTAGGCCGAGTTCCTCATGTTGACCACTTCTGTACATTGACCAGTTTGTTATAGTTCCTTGGGTGGTCAACTTACAGAGGGTCTACTGTATTGAGTTTCCTCTTCAACATCAAGTGGAGTGGAGCTGTCAAGATGGCAGCCGGGCAGGCACCGTGGCTCACGCCTGTAATCCTAGCACTCTGGGAGGCTGAGGTGAGTGGATTGCTTGAGCTCAGGAGTTCAAGACCAGCCCAAGCAAGAGTGAGACCCCTAAAACTAGGAAAAACTAGGCAGGTGTTGTGGTGGAAACTTATAGTCCCAGCTACTGAGGAGGCTGAGGCAAGAGGATCACCTGAGTCTAAGAGTTTGAGGTTGCTGTGAGCTATGACACCAAGGTATGCTACCCAGGGTGACAGAGTGAGACTGTCTCAAAAAAGAAAGAAAGAAAGAAAGAAAGAAAGAAACCAGAAAAAGATTATGGCTAGATCTAGAATTTAACCCTCAGGGCTAGAGACAGATACTACATAGTTGTACAGATAAAGAGGGCGAGCCCCAGAGGGAGGCAGTGATTTGTTCAGGTCCAACCGAGAAGAACTATGTGTCAGCTGTTCTGCCTCTTTCCTTCTGTACCAAGTTGTCTTTCCATCCTGGAATTTTGGGAATTTTCAACCAAGAACTCCTTTGCATCTCTGAGAAAAGCTATGAGCCCTTTTTCTAGAAAAATGCACATAATGAAAAAGCACAAAATATTTCTATACATTCAGGGGTTCCCAGAGGTCATTGGTAAGAAGATCCAACTGAGTGATTGGATCTCACATGTGTCCTGCCAGGTCCCCTGACCTGGGGGTCCTGAGATTGAAAAGCAGAGTTTTGGTTTTTTCCTTCCCCCTTTTTGAAATCTTTACCGGGAATATCGGTAAAGAAAGTCTGGCAGTGGGAAGCTCAGAGAGGAGGTGACACCTTGGTTTCCTCCTATTATGATTTCCCCCTTAGGCTTTGCCACTTACCAACATTTTCCAACTTTGGGACATTGTGGATCCTTCAAAGGGCCAGAGCTTGTCCCCAAGCGTGGCCTGGTGGCCATCCTGCTCTAGTTGTGGGGTGTCAGCAATGTGTCCCCTCTGGAGCCCCACTCTGGGAGGTGTTGAGCTCTTGCCGGAGGCAGTCTGGGCAAGGGAAGAATGTCACGGGGCTCCAGTTCTGGAACCAACACCCACTCAACAGAGGCCCCTTCCATGCCAAGCTCTGACGTTTCTCCAAAAAGGGAATTGTCATGACATCATGTCTGCAGCATTTGTGCAAAATTTTATGGTTAGTAACCAGCTGCCATGTGCTTTTGCTCTTGATTTCCTCAGTAAACTGTGGGACAGGCAGGGCCAGAACTATGAGCTCAATTTTTAGATGAGGAAGTTGAGGCCTGAGGCTCAGTGACTTGCCTAAGGGACTCCACCTTATCACTCTATATCACTCGGTGGGGCTCGATTGTGCTTCCTCAGGCGGCTGGGGGCTCTGGTGATGTCGGTGCAGGTGCAAACACTAGTGTTCGCCTGGTAAACACTGCAGGGCTCTCTTCACGTTTTGTTCTCACCCGGTGCTCCAGCAAGGGGAGCAAGGGGCGGGGGGCGGTTGCTTGGTCAGGGTGTGGTCAGAGGAATGGGCTTGGGGGGGAGGGCTTCCGAGTTGGTCAGGGTCCCAGGAGACTGAGCTCATGGAGGGGTGGGACTCACTCAGGGGAGCTGAAGGATTTCTTCAGGTGGGGTTCGGATGCAGGGGCTGAGGCTTAGGATGGGGATAGTACAAGTGTTAGGACCTGGGTGCTCACCCCCTTCCTTCCATCTTTTCAGGCAGCCTTCTCTGGCGCTTTTCATACATAGTGGAGTCAGACTTAGGTTTATGAGGAGGTTTGAGGTAAGGAGTTAGATTTACACTCCAGTTCTCCTAGTAAATTTCTGCAGGCCCCCACCCGGGAGGGACTGTGCCTGGGAGAACAGCGGGGATGGGCGCAGGGGGCAAGGTGAATCTGGGCAGGGCCCCCCAGATGGCCCCGCACTCACACAGGCTCCGCCCCAGAAGGGGACGCCGCTTTCGATGAACAGCATTCCCCCGCGGCCGCGGCGGACCATGAGCAGCACGCTGCCGAAGCCCAGGTGGATGAGGCCGACCAGGATTTGCACGGTCTGCGGGAGCGGGCGGGGGTCAGAAGCTGCGCTCCACACCGCCCCCTGCCGGCCGAGGGGCCCGAGGCCCTGCCCACCCTCACCAGCTTCCCATCCGCAACTGGGAGAAAGCTTCACCTTCCCTTTGGAGGTGGCATTGTAAAAGACAGTTTTAAGAAGGGAGCCACAGGGGCCAGATCCCAGCCGGGCTGCCTCCTACTTTGTGTTTCGGTGCTGAGATCTCAAGCATCCTTCTACGGAGCTGCCTGGTTTTCTCAGGCCTCCTTTCAAGGAATCACAACATTATCTGCCCTGAAAGCCTCAGCTGCACCCCCTCCCGCCCAGACACCCTCTCCAGCCTGCAGCCAGCTTACTATGTCGACCTGTATTGCTGATCTGCAGCTGCCTCCCTCCCAGCTGAAATCTCACCCTAGATTATCATCATTATTGTTTATTATTTTGGGAGTTAGTTTCCAAGCGCCCCTCTGGCCTAGTCCCAGAAGTGCCATGGTGGGCTTCTGGGAAGTTCTGCCACATTGTAAAAATATTGCTTTTGGTAACTCTTGAATTCTGGAGCTGGGTGGCAAGAGATGTCCGAGACTCCTGAATCCAGCCTCTGTCTAGTCCAAGAGCCCCCCTCCTGCTGCTACTTCCAGACCAGCTCCTCAGTGATCCGTGCTCATCTCCATCGGAACCGGTATGGTCCTTTTAAGAGCAGTCCTGATGGGAGCAGCTAGAATTGTACTCTTGGGGTCAAGTGGAATACATATTTGGATATCCATGATGTGACCCCTTGAATCTCAGCCTCTTTCTCTCTTGGGCTGCCCATCTTTGTCCCATCAGTGTCCTCATGTTGCACTGGGTGGCACGGTGTCACCAGTGCCAACATCACCCTTCCTTCCTTGTACGTTCTTCCCCTGCTACTAGACCACTGAAGTCCCTGTGATTACTCCTTGGAGGACAGCACCTGCCACTAGCTGAATGACTGTCCATGCTAAACACCGTGCTGGAGGTTTTAGTAATATGATCTCATTTAATCCTCACCTGACAAGGTAGGTAATACTATCCTCATTTTGGAGATGAGAAAACTGAGGCTCAGAGATGTTCAGTAACTTGCCCGAGGTCTCCCAGCTGTGAAGTGGCAGGTTGGCTAACTCCAAAGCTGGTCTCAATGGGTGACATTTATTTGCATTTTCCACTTTTTCAGCAATTTGTATTTGTTTCATTAAATTACTTGAGGAGGGGGAGAATTTGTTCCAGGGTCTGCTCTGAAGTTTCCAGCAATTGATGACCCTTCTTTGTCCAATGTTTCCAGTCCCCTCCTATACTAGTGGATGTGGTATAGCTTTTAGGGCAGAATTATAAATTTCATCATGTTTGAGCCAGAGGTCCTGGATGCCACAACACTTTGAAAGCAACACTTTGTGGTCAGGCCATGTTGGCCTTGGACGAGTGATTTAGCTTTGACAACATCTCAGTTTCCTAATCCATCCAATGGGAACTATAATCTGCTGGGTGTTACAAGGTGGTGCTGAGAATCTATGGAGACAATGTGTGCAAAGACTTTGGCACAGTGCATGCACCTCTCAGAAACACTTAATAAATAGGAGCTATCATCAGCATCACCGTCATCAGCATCACCGTCGCCTGAGCTATGTTTTCATCTCCCACTGAGAGAAACTGAAGCCAAGGGACAAACTGAGTGTGTGCACACATGTATATATATGAAATAAACAGGAGTCCATTTGCCTGTCTCTGTACTTTGAGCTGCTACATAACAACTTGTAACCTAACAGTGTGTAAACAAACTGCAACCTAAATAAGAGTATATTTTTGGTAACAAATAGCTGAGTTTCAGCCGATTGCAAACATAAACTTTAGCTAACTGATTGAAGCATGCTCAGATAAGGCAAATGACTCAGCGTGTCCTGCGTAACACCCAGCTGTAGCCCATCAGGGGATTTCTCTGCTTGGCCTCTGTTCTCAGCCTATAAAGCTTGTTGCTCACACTCCTGGGTGGAGCTCCCCAAATCTGTTCATGATTCATTCTTTGCTCAAATAAACTCTGTTAAATTGAATTTGTTTAAAGCTTTTTTCAATGATACACGTATATACATACACATGTGAGCATGTGTGTGTATCTATTTCATCTACCATCTATCTATTGCCTATCTATCAACCTGTGTAGTATTTTATTCTCTCCCAGACACCAATATTTCAAGGCCATCTGAGCTGGGAAAGAGCTCAGTTCATCTCTCAAGCACTGTCATAAGCACGAGAGGAGCTGGCTCTCCCCTGCAACTTCTTCATCTCACCTCTCTCCTGCCTTTGCTCATTACATTCCAGCCATCCAGTGCCATTCTATTTCTTTCTTGACTAGCCACAGCCATTCCCACCTCAAGGCCTTTGCACTTGATGTTCCTCCTACAGGGTGAAAACTTCTTTGCAAGCACCTCCACCAGATCTTCCCTTGACCGCCTTCAATCCCACATCTAGGCTTTAGCTTGAATGTCATCTTTTCAGAGAGCTCTCTGTCCACCATGGCCAGCATCCCCTCTCCCTAGCTATAATTTTCTATCTTATTACTGTCTTTGGAGTTATCTTAGCCACTTGTTTACTGGTTTGTTCTGTGAATCCTGAGTCCTCACTAAGAATTTGTCAGCTGCCTGCTTCCCTCTCCACGCTGTGCTCCGGTGCTGGGGCTTTCACTCCCCCTGCCTCAGATCAGCTGGAAAAGCTGTTCTTACCCCCAAAGCTTTGGGCTCTCCTGTCAGGAAAGTCTCCATGGGTTGTAGGTCAGGTGGCTGGGTGACCCTTGGCATCTGTGTCCCCGGGGTGGGCTCCTCGAACTGCATAATCCCCGGAGGCTGGCACATGGAGGGGGGCAGAATGGCTGGAGGTGGGTGGAGGCCACTGGCGTTGCTGGGCGGGATGACGACAAACACCCCATTGCTGGCAGGAGCTGCAGACATGGCGTTCAGAGAGCCTGGGACACAAAGGCTTGGGGAAAAAATAACAGTAGTGGCGATGGTTACACGTTTGCACAAAGCTTTTTAGTTTCTAAGCACATGCTTACCTGCCCGTGCTTACTGCTGCCAAGTGAGGATGGCACCAGGATCTCTGATCATAGCAGGGGAAGCTGGAACTCAGAGAGAAGAAGGACATCCAAGGTCAAGGCCTTATAGGCAGGGTAAGGCTGAGCATTGAATTCTGGTTTCGTTGGCCCCAGAGGCCCTACTGTCATCCTCTGTACTGTATCATGTGGGAAGGACCTTCTGGAAGTGTATTTAAACATCCTTCTTTCCCCAGAGAGGGCAAGTGACTTTCCCATGGACACACAGCCAGTGCAAGGTAGAGCTTAGCCAGAGTACCTGTTTCTTCATGCCTAGACCAGGGCTCGCTCACCCCTTCCTGCCTCTCAGCCTACAGTAGTGGAGCGAGTGTAACAAATCCCATGGGGATAATTTTTTGCCATGGGAGACTTTCTATTTGGCTACTCGAGCAAATGCCTTAATGTAGCCAAAGGCACATATATAGATTACGGAAACTTTAGCTGTGGTTGGTCTGGGCAAACACTTTGGGGATAAAATATCCATGACCAAGGTGTCAGGAGATGAGTTTACTAGGAAATAGCAGAGTGATGAATCTGCCAGATTATACAATGAAATTAAACAGTCATCTTTCTTGTTGGCATTGGTGAGTGAAGAGTTCAGCAGATCAGTGCACGCCTCTGAGACAGAAGCCAGGACTCCAATCCTGGCCTTTATAGTACTGTGAGATATGGGGGCAAGATGGTCTCCTCCCCTGCCTTGCTTTCCTTACCTGGGAAATGGGGATAATAACAGTGGTGACAATCTCATGGGGTTTGGTGTGAACTAGATGGAAGAAACACATATATAAACTTGATCAAATCCATCCCTTACAACATGCCTTATTATAACATGATTTCCCTGAGATAGTTTCTTTTTTTTTATTTGTAGAATAAAAAAATTCGCCCTCAGTCACACAGCTCACAGCAACCTCCAATTCCCAGGCTCAAGTAATTCTCTTGCCTCAGCCTCCCGAGTAGCTGGGACTACAGGCACCCACCACAACGCCCGGCTATTTTTCTGTTTTTGCAGTTTGGCCAAGGCCGGGTTTGAACCCGCCACCTTCGGTATATGGGGCTGGTGCCCTACTCGCTGAGCCACAGACGCCCCCCCTGAGATAGTTTCTTACATATGAGGTAGATTCTCAATGGATCTGTAACATCTTTCAGCTGACGAGGGCTCATCCTTGCTGTTCTGGGCTGCTCACAATATCTGTGGCCTCTGGGAGCCTCTGTGCCATTTGTTTTGTGATGGCTCTGACCTATATTGGTGGACAAAGGCAAGGGGCAGCCCGCTGCAGAGAAGCAGAGAGTGGAGTGACTAGAGTCCCAGCAGAGAAAATGATTGAGGAAACAAAGGGTAAAAATCTGATGACATTTAGGGAGTAGTGAAAGTCATGTGACATTTTTAAGGGCTTACCAAGACGGCTCTCCCTAGTCTGGGAAGTATGACCAACATGTGATTCTAAGAATGGAGAGGTTATACTGTGGCTTCCCGTATAGCACTGACTCAGATGGGGCTCTCCTTTTCATGATGTCAAGCTGAAATGATGCAGACATAGAAACGGGGTCGGCATACTTTTTCTGTCAATAATCAGTAAATATTTTGGGCTTTGCAGACCCATATAGCTTCTGTTGCAACTACACAACAAAGCGGGCATAAAATAATGCATATTCCAAATGGGTGTGACTGTGTTCCAATAAAACTTTATTTACAAAGACTTTATTTAGTGGGCTGGGTTTGATCTGTGTGCTGAAGTTTGTTCTTAGAACACTGCCTGGAACATAGAATATGCTGAGTAAATTTTAGCTACTGCATCAAATGTTGTCTACCTTAATTATCTGCTGTGGTTTGGGGCAAGACGTGAAACTATTTTGAGCTACTCTGAATTTCCATAAAATAAGAATAATGGTGACTACTCACCCTGCTGGGATTCACCTTTAGGGATATAGTTTCAAAATGATGTTGCTAATGATTCTATCTCATCAGGCATCATCACTCACAACTCTAAACCAATTCACAGTGATCGAGCTGAACACTGTTTCTGTGTTAATTTCCAGTTAACAAAGGCTAATAATAAACATTTTTTGAGGATATACTTCTTTCTACGTGCTTCAGATATATTATTGTTTATCTTTACACTGATCTTTTGGTACTTCCTGAAAGTTTATTTTATAGATGTGGATAACCAAGGCTTGGAGCAACAAAGGGACGTGTCCACAGCGACACAGCCAGCAAAAGGCCAGGCCAGTGTTCAAGTCCAAGTTTGTCCCTTGTCAAAGCCTCCATTTGTCTGTCACTTCTCATTGTTGCCTCCAGTGGCAGGGACAACTGTTATCTGACCATTGTTCCGGCTCTTACATTCTGGGTGCCCTGAAGTTTGGCACGGCCGTGTGACTTGTTTTGGCTAAGTAAATGTGAGTGGGAGTAAATACATAGCTTCTGGGTGAAAGCATTTAGGTATCAATGTAGGACACTGTGGGGCTCTTTCCCTCTTTCTCACAGTGACGAGCAGTGTTCCAGTCAGAGGCTGCCTTATCCACCTAGGTCCCCAAGTGCAGAGATGCCAGGGGACATGGAACACAAAGAAGAAATAAACCTTTGGTGTCTTAAGCCACTGAGATATTTGTTATAGCAGTGTAACCTACTTTCTCCTGACTGTTAAATCCTCCACAAATGATTACATATAAGGACAAAACAGAGTCCACGCCTTTAAGGAGCTTAGAGTGTAGTAAGAGGAATAAGAGAAATTTGCAACTCAGTTCAACAATCAGTTATTGGGTGTTTACAAAATTTGGGGGTTGAGTGTCCCGACCTCAGTCTCTCAAGGTAGAGGGGGCCCATTGCTAGGAGAGGGAGGTTGGGGGAGGGGGGAAGCATCCCTGACCATGGAACCCAGGGATGTCTTCCAGGAGGACATGAACCCCCAGCAGGGCTCCTCAGAGCCTGCTGCCCTGGTCACCCCATCTCCCTCACCCCATGCACCTTCTCTTTCCTCTTTCTCTCTTCCATCCCATGCCCTTCCCTATCTGCTGTGGTTTGAATGTGTCCCACTTCCAATTGATGCTGAGACCCAATCCCCATGGTAGTAGCATCCATAGGGGTGGCTTTTGGGGAAGTGGTTAAGTCACGAGGGTTCTGCCCTCATGAATGGAGTAGAGCCTTATAAAAGGGCAGGAGGAAACTCGTTTGGGCCCCTTTACCCTGCTGCCTTCCACCTGTGAGGGCACAGCATTCACCCCCTCTGGAAGGTCCATCAGCAACAAGGCATGTTCTTGAAAGCAGGGAATGGAGCCCTCACCAGAGGGCGGACCTGTCAGGACTTTCATCTTGGACTTCTAGCCTCCAGAATGTGAGGAACAGAGTTCTGCTCTTTATAAATCACCCAGACTCAGGTATTTTGTTATAGCTGCACAAACGAATGAAAATACTGTCCGTTGGCCCTGCCAGACATATTTGGGATGGCTAGAGAGTTGCTGAGGACATTGCTAAAGACAGCCTGGTCTGGGACCCTTGAGCATGGGATGAGAGACACAGATGGCAGGAAGACGGAGAACTGGGCTGAGGAAGCTATTTCCTGCTCACAGGCTCCCTGAGAGGTGAATAAAGAACAGGTTTAGCCCTCATCTCACACTAAGGGGAGACAGGTATGGATTGTTAGCTGGGCTTTAGAGACAAAGGAAAAGTGGTTCAGAGAAGGCAAGAGTCTCCCTCATGGTCACACAGCACCTCAGCCACAGAACTGGGACAGACTCCTGACTCCCATCTCCCAGTAGGAATTCTTGCACTTGTGGGTGAGAATCCTGACTTTGTCAGAGTGAGGGGACCAGGACTTACACTTCACTCCCAGGAACAAGAGTTCTAAAACGCTTGGTATGCACATCAAAAACAAATGGGGGTCGAATAGTCTGCTAATTTTCCTCTTCCCCTAGTTAGTTCATTGAAAAAGTCAGTTATATAGGATGGATATTTTAACACCAAAGAGATTGGAAAGATATGATCTTAGGACAAAAGGAACACAGTTACCTCAGTGAGCATCTCACCACTCTGCTCGTATCGTTATTTCACCAGCGGTGGATGGAAGCTGTGTCTGAGGCCCACGGTGGGCTGTGGGTAGGTTTGTGGCACTTTCTGGGGTGGAGAAAGACCAGCACCACCACAGTGCAGCCCCGGGTGGGAGCGAGTGCTTAATTACCAGCATCTCTCTTGGGCAGGTAGTGAGAAATTTGATAACATGGAGACCTCATGATTCTCAGGAGAAGAGAAAACACCTACAAAAATAGGCTCTCTGCTGACAGGCGGGGTAAGTGGAATCACGAGCCTGAAAGTGTCACACAGTTCCTGAGACTTGCAAACTCCTCTCTCCAGGAGTGGCCACCACCAACACCTCTGCACCCTGAGGCTGTGGGCCTGGCAGGGAGATTTTGTGGGGGGAATTTCAGTTGAGACCAGATGCTGGAGTGAGCTGTGCTGCGGCCAGCCCAGTGGGACTTGCAGAAAGCAGGTGGCAGACAACCGCCTGGATGCCTTTTCCACCCTCCCTCATGGGGTTGGCACTGGGAAGGACAGTGGATTTCGAGAGAGATCATTTGGAATGACCTGAGCACTGTGTGGGGGTGAGAGGGGAGTGTCCTTGTTCTCTGTAGGACAGAGAGGCTGGCTTTGAGGAGACTGCTGGGGAGACTTGTATGACCATCAGTGCTTGAACTTGCCAGGCCCTTGAGATGGGGGAAGACATTTTTTTGGGGAAAGGCACTCAGGAAGGAGATCCCTAGAGATGGCAGCATTTCTGTAGGACCATGAAACGCCCCTGCAGAGAGGTCAGCCCAATCTCTGTCAGCCTCAGACAGGGTGACAGCAGCTTACAACTGTCCCAGGCAGGTACGTGTTCCCGCCGCTTCCTCACTTTCCTGAGAATCGGCCTCGGAGAGGGCAGAAGCCACAGTTAACCAGCTGGGAGGAGGAGGGAGAGCTGGTGGGAAAAGGGAGGGAAGCCCACCGAATTCCCGCTCACCTGCCACCTGCCTGGGCTGAGAATGGAGGTGCCCGAATCAAGTTGTAACATAACACAAGACTGGACCCTCGAATTACTAAGAGGTTGTTTGTTTTGTGTGAGAGCAGCTGGGAAAGCCACAGGACTGTCCCAGTTTCGCCCTTCCGTGGTCACTGCGAGTTTGAAAAGGGATGATGCCCGTCCCAGTTTCTAGCACAGTGCCTGGCATACGGGGGGCATTCGATACTTTCAGCTTCTCTTATTACCAACAACCTAACGAGGTTTTACTATTTAATACTATTATTGCTGCCATTTCGCAGCTGAGGAAGCTGAGCTCAGGGCATTCAGTGACAGGCTACCCCAGAGGCCTAGGCTGAGCTGCCCCTGGGCAGCCAGGACTTGTCTTGTGAACATCTCTGGGCATCATCTTTATTCACCAGGAGTCAGAAGCAGCTTTGCTTATTCACAGGTTGGAGCTGCTGCCTGGGCAGGTGTTACCAGCCAGGAGAGAAAAGCTCTAAGGAGGGTGCCTTGGACAAAACTCACTCAAGCACATCTGGGAGGAGGCAGCTTTGGTTAGTGGGTCCTGGGGTCAGTCTGGTAAGAATCCACACTACTACTCTATGAGCTGTGTGACTTTGGGCAAGTTGCTTAACCTCTCTGGACGTTAGCTCCCTTACTGGTCAGATGGGTGGCTGTGGGTTTGATGGGGTGCTCCAGGCTTTGGAGGATTCCCCATCTACTGCATCTGCAGCGGTGCTCCCAAGCCCCATCGCTTTGTGGAGCAGGCAGGAATTAACTCTTGCTGTCTAAGTCTGACCCTATGGAATCCCTTGGGTTGGATGCTGTGGCCAGGAAGCCTTTCAGGATGGACCAGAGCTGCCCCAGAGGCCTGAGAAGATGCCAACAGATGCCAACACACAGTGGAGGAGGCTGGCCTCCACCTTGTCCCTGCACCTGCCAGACCAGGCCCCTCTCACCTCCTGGCCCCTTGGCAGGGTTCCACGCCACTCCACTCTGACGGCTGGGGGAACAGACAGCCCTTCCCTTCCCTGGGCCTCCGTTTCCCCATTTGTAACTGAGGAGTGAGTGGATTTGCCTTTAACCTCTTTCCAGCTGCGAAGGTCTGCCCAGTCCTTCTCTTTCTCCTGGAGAAGGGATAAGGCAAGCAACTCCCATCTGGGTGGAAATTGCCTTCTGCTGGGTTGGACTTGGGGGCCAGACTCCCTTTCCCTGGGAGGGGGCTTCGGGCCCCAGGGCGTCTAGAGATACCTGAGTCATCTCGGCCACTGGCTTTCAGGAGAGAAGAGACTTATGTCCTTTACTACCCTCTAACCCCCCCAGGGCCATGGGCCGGGAGTGGCAGCTCCCAGTCAGCGGCTGGGAGTTCAGACAGCCCTGGGAGCTGCCCTGCCCTTCTTACTGCCAGGTGGGGTGAACCTGGCGAGTGGTCTCTGCCTGTGGTCCTGTCTTTTTGCCTCCCCAGGGATCCCACGTCTCCCTGCCCCATTTTCCCCATGATGCCCTGGGGGCTGGGTGACCTGGGCTGCCCTCCCCAGGGGTCAGTGGGTACTCACCCGGCTTCCACCACTGCTGTGCCGTGCAGCTCCCAGTGCTGCCTCTGCTCTCCCACAGCTGCCTCTCCCGAGTTCACACATTGCTGCGTGAAAGCCTTGCTGTTCTGTTTGTGTGGGGCTTGGAAATCCACTCTGCTTTCAGGCTGCTGCCTCTGGGAGGGTCTGAGGTCCCTCCCAGCTCTGAGGCGTCCACTCATCTGGTCCCACCAGGGGGCCGGGACTCGTTGGCTTCCTGGCCCAAAGGCACCATGAAAGCATCCAGTTCTCTTCTCTCAATCTACAGAGGGGGAAACCGAGGCTTAGAGAGGCAAGTGGCCTGCTGGGACCCCCGTTAGTGTCAGAGCTGAGGTGGGGATCCGTATGGCCTCCACTGACCATCCCGCCACTGGGGAGAGAAACTGAGAGTCCTCAGAGGCTGCCTGTCTTCCTTCCACCTGCCTTGGTCCAGACTTAGATGAGGGAGCAGGTGGCTCACAGCTTCCCGAAAGCAGGGAGCAGAATGTGTGAGTGTAGGGGTGAGTGTGTGTATGAATGTGGATGTGTGTATATGAACACAGAGTGATATTCAAGGGGCATATGTATGTGGAAAAGTTTGTACCTCTACTTCTAGGCTCAGGTTGTCACCAAAATAGCCCCTGAGGCCCCTGTGCAATGTCAGGGAGATGACACAGGACCTGTGGGCACAAGATGGCCTGAGGAATAGTCTGAAGGGCTTGGCTTGGGCCAGCTCCCAGCTAAGCCAGGGCTGTACCCCTTGCAGCTAGGGCTGAAGGCTCTTTTCTTTGAACCTGGGCTGCCTTGTGACTTCCATTGCCAATAGAAGGAGGTAGAAGTGGCCACGTATTAGTTCTGACTTGAGGCTTGGAAGGCCTTGCCTGTTCTGTTCTCCTCTGGGGCCCTAAAGCCACCGTGGACCATGCCTGAGTCCACCTGCTGGAGGATGATGAGACACGTGGAGGCAAGCCAAGCTGTCCCCACTGTCCCTGCCAAGGCCCTGCACTGAAGCCAAGGCCCCAGGACCACCTAGCTGGCCTCAGCTGAAAGCAAACATGTGGAGAAATCCTACCAAGCGTGGATCATGTCAGGACTGCCCCGCCAGTCAGTGAACTTGTCAGCAAAAGTGATTTGTCGCTGAGGTTTCATGGTTGTCGTGTAGTACCTCTGTGGCCTGTGGCTGTACCTAAGTGAAGTTTCTTTACGGTGGCATTTTATCCTCTGTCACATGGGCAACCCCATAGGCCTGAGACCAAGCACGGCCTCTGAAAGGTTAGAACTAGGAGCAGAAGGAAAAGTGGAAACACCTAGACCCCAAGCCCAGCTCTCGGTCCTTCTCGCCTGCTGCAGTGCTGCCACCGTCGATGCCACGTTTCTTTCCCTTGGGTGATGTGGATGCTTTCAGCTGAGGATTCCTTTCCTTTTTCCTTTTGGGAATGCTGATTTGTTCCTCTTCTTTACCAGCTTTTAGAACAATAAGTGCGCCCTAGCTATCTCCAAATAGATATATATATATATATTTTTGGTATCATTAGGAGTTCAAGTGCTTCAGTCAGTTGCAGGTGTTGTTAGTGTTATTATTATTGTAATTGTTACTAATTGTGATGCTCAAATTTGTTTCATATCCCTCAGATGTGAGCGTGTACAAGTGTTTTTGAGTTGTGTGTGAGAAGTTTATGTGTGTGTGTGAGAGACTGTGCGTGAGTGTGTGAATGTGTGAGCGTATGTGTGTGTGTATGTGAAAGTGTTAGTGTGTGTGGGTGTGTGTCTGAGCGTGAGAGTGTGCATAACTGTGACAGTGGGTATGTGCGTGAAGGTTGGGAGCCACCACCAGGTCTCTACCCTCTTTACTGGGCATTTGGAGTCCTCTCTGCTAGTAAATATGTATGGAGCACTTACCATGTGGTGAAGATTGCTTTACATTCTGGGAATGTATTAGTGAACAAAATTGGGAACAAATAGCCTTGCCTTTGTGGAATTTTTACTTTTTTGCTAGAGAAAACAGGTAACAAATGAGTAAGTAAAAAAAAAAAAATGTTAGTATGTCAGATGATTAAAAAAAGTACTATGGAGAAATAGGGCAGTGGCTCAAAGGAGTAGGGCGCCGGCCCCATATACCAGAGGTGGTGGGTTCAAACCTGGCCCTGGCCAAAAACTGCAAAAAAAAAAAAAAAAAAAAATACTATGGAGAAATATAAAACTAGGAAGGGGGACAGTAGTACATGAATAGCTGGGAGGTGGCCTTGTGGATGCAGGGGCTGGGGGGGGGCACTCCTGGAGAAGGAGCTGGGAGTGGAGAGGCCTTCCTGGGTGGGAATAGCCTTGAGGGGCCGGGGTCATAGTAAGCAGGAGGGGAGATCAGAGACCCAATGTGTGGGGACTTGTTCAGCAATTAAAAGTCTGTGATTTTTATTTTGAATAAATTGAGAGGCTGTCAAGGAGTGATGTGATTAAATCTGGCTAATAGGTTTAGGGAGGGAAGGGCAAAAAAGGGGGGCCACCAGGAGGAGACTGCAATAATCCAGGAGGGGAAAGTTAGTGGCTGGGTGTTAGGGCTTGGACGTCCCAGTTCTCCAAACCCAGTTGATGTGGTTGGATTACTCTGCTGAGCTAAAGGTACTGGTGAAGGAAAGCAAAAAGTGAGTGGATACTGGAGTGAAATTGGAGCGGCAGAGGCTCTGTAGATAGAAAGCAAAAGTAACCTGCACAAGTTTCAGTATAACAAAGTTTTATTTAGGAAGAACAAAGAGAAAGTTTAGAGCACTAAAAAAGGTGAGAGAGACAGAGATACAGGTGCCTGCAGGGGTATAAATACCCTCTCTGTTTGAAATTGGCCCCCCTGCTCTGCCCAGCAGTATTGCCCCTCTCTATTGGTCATTGATTATCTTTTTCTATTGGTCATTGGTTACCTAGGTTACTTCATACCCCACATTCTTATAAGCCCTCCTGACTTCCGGGTTCAGCAGGCCAGATTGTCCTCCCAACCCTCCTAGAACCCCTTTCTTAGTGTCCTTCTCACCCGGGTCAGGCTGGCAGGTGTGCAATGGCTGTTCTGAAAATACTTTACAAGTGGAGCCCATAACATTTCCTGCAGATTGGATGGTAAGAGAGATGAGTCTGAGATGATGCTAGGGCCTCTGGTTGGAGCACCAGGAAGAGCAGGAAGACTGTGGGGAGATTCAGATCACAGCTCACCGGGAGTGAGCAGCTTGGAGCCCCACAGTCCTGGCACACAAAAGATGACTTTGTCTTCATCACCACCATCATGTGCTGCTTTCTTTGTGTCCTGTGGCCAGCACTGTGGACATCACAGGAACATGGCTCTGGAGGGAGGAACATGGATTAAAATCTAGCTCCACCAAGTACTAGCAGTGTGGATGTGGCAAATTACGCACCCTCTCTGGGCCCCATATTTTTCCTATTCCTTATCAGAGAGGATACCTGGGAAGAGTGAGTTCTAGGAGAACAGAGGTCTTCTCGAGGAGACCCCAAGGATACACCTGCAGGGCTCTCTCCATGGTGACTCGGTTCTTAGGAATTTGTAGATTTAACTTCCTGGAACTTGGAAATTTCTGATTCCACGAAATCCTGTAGTTCTATGGGGGCTGCAAAAGCTTCCCCTGCTTGATTAAAACTGACCAATGAGAAAGGTATCCATGGGTTGGAACCTTTTGACTGGAAATAAAAAGGGAAAGAGGAAGCCAATTAAGTAGTGCAGCCATTTTGAATTCTTCTATGCCATTGGCTCCCCTGGCTGAAATAAAGCCCTCCCTCTTGTAAATATGGTGTTTGGGTGCTCTTTCTCTCCACTGGCCCTCGTCTTTCTGCAACACTTATTCTGAAAGCATAGACAATAATTCCACTCTGTATTGTTAGACTACAAAGTGAGATTATATGGGTGAAAGGTGGAGATTAAGGACTCGTTATGTTGCGGGAAAATGAGGCCCAATGGAGAGAATGAATATCCAAACACCATATTTAAGAGGAAGAAGGCTTTTATTCAGCTGGTAGAGCAAATGGCATAGAAGAATACAAAATGGGAGCACTCCTGGACTAGTTTGGTCTTTCCCTTTTTATCTTCCAGCCTACAGGTACCCTTCTCATTGGTCAGTTTGAATCTAGCGGGAGAAGTGGGCTCTGGCTCTTACAGAACCAAGGGCTTTTACAGAAGCTGAACCAAGAGTTAGTTTTCAGGAAGTTAAGTTACTTTCAGAAAGTTAAGTCTACAAATTCCTAAGAGCGGAGTCACCATAGGGAGGACCTCCCAGGTGTTTCCTTGAGGTCTTCTTTAGACCTTACCTGTCCCAGATATCCTCCCTCAATTAAACCTTAATTACTTTTTTTCAGAAGAAGGGGCTCATTGAATAGGTATTTATGGGTCACCAAAACTCGGTGCTAGGCACACCCAGGAGTCAATAGTGGAGTGGAGGGGGAATATTTCTCAGTCAGGGGATGCCTCCAGGCAGGCTTTGGATCGCCCCTTGGCTCATCCAGCATGGTTTTCATTGCCCTTTCACCTGGGTGAAGTGTAGTCTTGCTGCCCCTGCCTTTTTATTGCCCTTTGTATCTGTACAGCTTCTATTCTTACCTGGTTGTTGATTTAACTTTATGAGGCATTAAAAACTGTGCTTGCCAGAGCGGGAAGAGGGACAGGTGTCGGTCAGAGGGAAGGGGAGGGACCGGCTTCAGAGAATGGCAGGAAGTGAATGTACTGGGGCTGACCTTAGTTATAATAATGCTCAGAGTCTTCAAGTTTAAAGGAGAAGGTGATCTTTGTTACCTCCCACATGATAACTTCAGGAGTGTCTCATTTGCATTTCCATTTTGTCCTAGTTCATTCTTAGGAATCGTTCAGCAGAGTCGTCTAAGGGTGGTGTTGAGCTGTCTTTGCAGACACCATTCTAACATACATGGCCATATCAGAAGGTGCTCAAATGAGGAAAAACAGTCATTTGAAAAGATACCATTGAGCAGTGGTTCCCAAACTTGAGTGTGCTTCAGAACCACCTGGTGGGCTTGTTAAAACACAGATTGCTGGAGCCTTCCCCAGAGTTTCTAACTCAGCAGGTCTGGATGGGGCTGCAGAATGTGTGTGTCTAACAGGCTCCCCAGGTGAGGCTGATCTTGTAAGTTCAAGGGCCATTGTTATAGAGCATATTCAGGCATCAAAAGCAGTCAGACTATCTTTCAGATCTTGGCCACTTCCAAAATTCTATGCCTTGAGGGAAATGTTACTAAAATCTTAGTTTTTCTCCTGGAAACTTTATCTACTTCAGTTTTCCCTGTCTCAGTGAATGGCTGTCCCCAGTTATTTGACCCAGAAACCCTGGCATTGTCCTCAATTTCTGCTCTTCCTCAGCTCCTCCTCGGTTTGATCCAACCCCTAGAGATCTCATCTCCAAACCCAACTCTGTGCTGGCCGCCTACACCCATGTGCACCTCCCAAACCAGGATCTGTCCTTACAGAAACTGGTTTTACCAGGGGACTTCTGATTATCCTGCGGCCATTGCATCAACACCAACTGTGGGCAGTGGCAGTCCTGGGAAGGGAAGTCAGGGTGGTGTGGGTGACAGAATGGCACTGGGGTGGGGGCCAATAGGCACGTGTCTTTCCTGGAGAGGATGGATGTCCCCCCCCAACATTGAAATGTACTTTTCAAAGACTAAACATACTTTCCCCAGGTGATCAAAGCTCTGAGGAGGGTGAGAGGAGATACAGTGTGAATCAGCAGCTGTGAAATATAAGATCACAGCTCTATTTTTTTTTTTTTAGCTACAAAGCATAAACTAAAATTTTTGTCCATCAAGATCAGAAAAAAAATAAGTCCTTCAAGTTACACTCTGCCATCCCTGCTGGGTCATACGGTGTCCCCTCCCTCACTCTACCACAGTCCTGCTTTTCCCAGGATGCTTCCAGCTGTGGAAACCTGTATAACATAAAATAAAAACACATATTTGGTCTCTATCCCCTGTTCCTGGCACAGACCCCTAAACCCTCCCCCCCCCTTGCCCAGGCAGTCGGGGAGCTGGGAGAATCTGATACTCTAATACTGGGTCCTTGACCCTGCGGATTGGCACAGACTTCCTGACCTCTTTCTGACCTTCCTGGGTGATAGGAGTGTCTTCTGTCCTAATAAAGTGTCTCTTGGTGGCTCCTGGAGAAGGGGCTGGTCACTAGAAGGAACAAGCCATGGTTAGAAGTTCTGAACTTTCAGCCTCCCCACCAATCCTCCAGAGAGGGGTTGGGGTAACAGCATTAAGAGGACTGACCACTTTAGTGGATGGCTCCGTCTTCCCAAAGCTCCCCACAACTGTGTGGCACATTATTGCAAACACCCTCACTGTCCCTTCACGCCCCCTTGGATGGCACTTCCTCTACCAGGTCTGTTCTCCACTCTCCTCATTCCTTGCCTCTTCACTCTGAGGACAAATCACATTTTTATCTCTGTTCCTTCTGTGTCTTCCTGCAGGCTACTCTGTGTGGGTGAAAATTGCTCCTGTGGACATCAGAAGTTCCCTGGGGTCAAGGACTACATCGTGTTCACTGATGTCTACCCTCCTGTCATCAAGAGAGGCCTGGACGCATCGGATGCACACACAAATTTATTAAATGAAGGACTGATTGAAGGAGTGTGCACTCGAGTACACACATGCACATGCCCTAGGCGGGGCCTCTTCATTAAAATCCATTTTAAATTCGCACCTTCTTTTTGACAGAAGAACAGCACAATTCCCCAGGCCCAATTGAAGAATGAAGCTGAGGAGAGACATTTTCCCCAGTTGAATAGGAAGAAACCTGGATAATGGAAGCCTAGAAATGGGAGGCCTTCTTTTGCTCCCAGTAAAAGATGGTTCTAGAATCTTTAGCTCTGCTTATGTGGAGACTTGGACCTCAGTGGAATAACGCGGTGGTGGTGATGGCATGTTGGGTGGCTCTGCGCTGAACGCCGGGCTTGTTGCGTAGACATTTGGATAGACTGTGCTCACCTGGAAAACAGGTGCAGTGGAGAGGTGCTGATGAGGATGGAGGAAGGGTGTGGAAAGTGGGGGGACACCTGCTGTTTCCAGCCTTTGCGGGCATCTTTCCACCCACTGAGGGGCCCAGGACTCACAGTGTTACGTGGACAGCAGACCATCTGGCAGCCCAAGTGGGCAGTGGCCACCGAAATCCCCAACTCCAGCAGGCCGAAGA
Source organism: Arctocebus calabarensis (assembly GCA_963573935.1). Classification (NCBI taxonomy): domain Eukaryota; kingdom Metazoa; phylum Chordata; class Mammalia; order Primates; family Lorisidae; genus Arctocebus; species Arctocebus calabarensis. The sequence goes on along the minus strand of CAUYON010122325.1, from coordinate 8,879 downwards.
CCAGCAGCACGCCTGAGGTCATCAACCCAGGGGCCTGAGGCACAGGGGAGGCATGGGAAAGGTGAGCTCTCTACTGCTTCAGGGGGGCCCTGTCTTCTGTCAGCCTCAGGGGGAACATATCCCACCTGGAGTCTGTGAGGACCAAGTGTGGGGGTAAAGGAGTGACTATTTCAGTACCTGCTCCCAGCTCCCCTAAGGGTCAGGGTCATCCTTGTTTAGGGAAACACCCTGACAGGTTGCTTTAGGTGGAGCCTGATGGTCTGAGGGTGAGATCAGGAGTCACACAGGGAAAGGGAAGCTGTTCTGTGGAGGGGAGGACGGGAATGGGAATTCAAGGACAAAGAGCAGAGAGAAAGTGAGATGGCTACAGGTGGAGGCTGGTCCTGAGCACTAGGGCTGAGGTGTAGCCTGCAAGAGGAAAGGCCTCCTGTCCTCACATCAGGCCTCAAAAGGCAAGACTGGCTCCCCTGTAGGGATCAGGGGTTTGCTGGGCTCTGATGGGAACCCTAATCCTAACCCTTCCCTCTGAGCCTTTGGACGTTATTGGCTGTGACAGTGACATTTAGTGAAGGTAGCAGTGGGGACTTGGGTAAAAGAGTCAGTGAAATGATCCCTGAGTTGAACTAATTCAGCGGCAGCAGCAGGAGGGACCAGGGAGACATGGGCCCTCTGTTGTCCCCAAGCACACCCAGGCTGTGGGGTCTCCCAGAGTACCAGGAAGGAGAGTTTGAGGAGAGTCCATTTTCGCCTAAGAGGTCAGGGGCTGACCCAGTTGCATTTGGGTTCCAGTTATGTGAGATGATAAACATGATAGTATAAATGGTATCAATAGGAATCAACCAGGCACAGGGCATGTGGTAGGTACCAAAGCAGATTTTCCAAATAATTGTTTTTAAAAGTGGCCAAGTGGGTGGCCAGCTGCTCAGAGGGTTGTCCCTTCTGCAGAGGCCTCTCCTGAGCCCTTTCCTTCTCCTTCCCCTCAATTCAGCTGGCAGCTGTGACACCTCCAAGTGGCTGAGACCAGCCTCTGGCAGCACAGGCTAGGAAGGGGCAGACATAGATGCAGAGAGGATCACTCCTCTCACTGTGTCAGCCATAAAAGAGCAAAGAAAGTGCCCGGGGCTCTGCGGGGAGAGGGGTTTGAGCCTCACCTGGTGGCTTGGTAGGTGGGTGGGAGCTGCCTCCCCGGCAGAGGGGAGCCAGTGAATCCCAGCTTAGGGTGGAAAAGTATGCTTGACCTTTAACAATGTGGTTTTTTTTTAAACTAAATTCTGTCATATGTAAAACCTTCCAAAGAAAAAGGGTCTCTCAAGCAGCTGACAGTACTTGGTGTCAACCCCCTGAAGCCCCTGAATTCTGGGGTCATTGTATGTGAGGCTGGGACACAGACTTGCCCCAGCCTTGAGACAGGCCCTCAGTGGTCAGAAGGGGCTGCTGAGGCCTGAAGGGGGGCGGGCAGCGGGCATGGTGGGAGGTCTCCGCCAGAGAGCAGACATTGTGGGAACTGAGATTAGAAGCAAAGTTTTCTGACTCAAAAACTACCGCTGTCTCTGCACCAGGGTGTTGGCTGTGCTGCTGGGGCTTAGTTTTTCTGGAACCCCATCCCCATCCTCCTTTCCCTTTAGCCCCCACCCAGCACTTCCTTCCTAATGTCTTACTCGGGCCAGTCCGTGCTGCCTGGTTGTTTGCTGGTTCTTTCCCAGAAGGAAAAGACCTAAGCATTTTTCTGTGCCTGCCTCTCCCAGCTGATGGGGGTAGCTGTGGTTCAGGGTGAGCGAGAGACTGGAAGGGAGGTGAGCTGGAGGGCACAGTGAGATAGAACCAGGTCCCAGGGAGGAATGAGTACCTGCAGAGGAATTTGGACTTCAACCTGAAGTCAACTGGAAGCCATAAAATGTTTCTGGGAGGGGAGGAACTTAAGGTACTTTTGATAAATGACTTGGACTTGGCCTCTCTGGGGAGGGGCTTTTCTTAGGAACTTGGAGAAGTCTTAAATCTCTTGGAGATAAAAGAGTCTCCTGATTGGATACAAACAACAGCGAAAGGCAGGCTACCCTTTACTGAGTATACACCAGGGCTGCCACGTTCATTTATGCATTTGACAAGTGCTTATGGCCCGTCAGCGAAGTGCCAGGCTTGTATTGTAGGTGTTTGAGATGTGACTGTGCGTGAAACATCCTTGCCCTTAAGAAAGCTTATATTGCACCCAGCCTTGCATGTAATGACCCCAGAATTCAGGGGCTCCAGGAGTTTAACAGCACAAATTATTTCCAGTCAAAAGCTTGTATTGTAGTGGGAGGAAATATGCTGAGGGGGTTAGAAGAGGCACAGATGAAGGACAGGGGGGCTAAAGGGAGGGAAGGGGGGCTGGGGCAGGGTGTGTGTTGGGTTGTTCAGGAGGCCTCCCTGGGAAGGGGATTACTGAGCCCTAACCGGAAGGAGGCCGGGAAGGGAGGGAGGGAGCCATGGGGATGTCTGTGGAACTGTGTCCTAGCCAGAGGGAGCCATTGCCACCCGGAGGTGGAACGATGCTTGGAGTGTTTGAGACAACATTAGGGAGGTTAGTGTGGCCCACCGAGAGAGCCAGAGGCTCCTAGCAGAGCCTGGCATTGAGGACACAGGGCCAGCATCTTCAGACCTTTGCAAGGTTGTTGGCTTTTCCCTGAGGAATATGACAGTGAAGCAGTGGAAGGTTTTGAGCAGCAAAGTGACATGATCTTACATTTCCAGAGGATCCCCCTGGCTGCTGTGTGAACTGCTGTGTTGCACAGAGGTCAGTGTGGGAGAGGGGACAGCCAGAAGGCTCTTTCTGTGACCAAGAGGATGGTTGTGGGGGCTTGGGCCAGCGGGGACGTGGGCTGGGGGAATGACTGTATTATGGGTGAGTTTTGAAAGTGGAACCAAGAGGATTGCCTGAAGAGTTGACTGTGAGGTGGGAGAGGAAGAGGGGTCCCCTGGAAGGGTGGAGGTGGCAACTGCTGGAATCAGGGAAACCGAGTGAGAAGTTTGGGAAGTGAAATGTGGCGGTGAGACTTGGATGTGTGAATGTTGAGTGGACTGATGGATGTGCCAGACAGGACACAGGTCCTAGTGGGCAGGACAGAGGATTCAGCTGGAGTTATTGTCATAGACAAGGGATTTCAAGTCAGCAGGCTGGATGAGATTGACAAGGCAGACTGAGAAAACAAGAGAAATGATGACCAAGTGTAAAAGATTGGAGAAAAGAGCAGAACCAGCAAGGATGACAGACAGGAGAGCGTGGAGGGGTAGCAGAGTCCCCCAGAGAGGAGGAACGATGGGGTCTCGGGTTGTGGGGCAGAGCAGACTTTGGGAGAAGTGAAGCTGAAAGTGACTGCAGCAGGCTCAGCGGGGCTCTGAGATGGAGCAGCAGAGGCAGTGAGCACAGACCGTCATTCTAGAGATTTGTCTGTAAAGAAGACCAAGGAAATAGGGCAGCTGCTGAGGAGGGAGGTAGAACCCAGAGAAGGGTGGTTGGTTTGTTTCTTAAGATAGTAGAAATAAAAGCATGTTTAATGCTGATGGAAAAACTCTAGTAAAGAGGGCAAGGTTGATAACGGAGAAGAGAGATGGGCTGAGGGATAGGGGCTGAGGACTCGAGGAGGTGGGAGAGGATGGAGGGATTGAATTTCCTCGAGAGACAAGCCCTGTTCAATGCAGTAGCCCCATGTGGTCTGCAGCACTTGAGATGTGGCTAGTCCCAAATCAAGGTGTGCTGTAAGTGCAAAATACACACTGGGTTTCAAAGGCTTAGTACCCCCCATTGCAAAATATTAAGTCCTTATGATTGCACGTTGAAATAACAATATTGTTGTTGCCCTTTTTCTTTTTTTAAAAAATGTGGCAACTAGAAAATTTATTTATTTATTTTTGAGACAGAGTCTCACTTTGTCACCCTTGGTAGAGTGCTGTGGCTTCAGAGGTCACAGGAATCTCAAACTCTTGGGCTCAAGTGATCTTCTTGCCTCAGCCTCCCGAGTAGCTGGGACTACAGGTGCCGCCACAATGCCCGGCAATGTTTTTTTTTTTGAGACAGACTTTTACTATGTTGCCCTTGGTAGAGTGCTGTGGCTTCACAGCTTACAGCAACCTCAAACTCTTGGGCTTAAGCAATTCTCTTACCTCAGCCCCCGGAGTAGCTGGGACTATAGGTGACCACCACAATGTCCAGCTATTTTTTGGTTGCAGTTATCATTGTTCAGATAACCTGGCCAGACTCGAACCTGCCAGCCTTGGTTTATGTGGCCAGTACCCTACTCACCAAGCTATGGGCATTGAGTCATGCCTGCCTGTTTTTTAGAGACAGGGTCTCACTGTGGCTCAGGCTGGTCTTGAACCTGTGAGCTCAGGTAATTCACCCTCCTCAGCCTCCCAAGAGCTGGGATTATAGGCGTGAGCCACCTCACCTGGCCTAACAACTAGAAACTTTAATATGTCAAGTGTGACTTGTGTATTTCCATTAGACAGTGTGCTGTATAGTACAGGCTGGCAGATTATGGTCTATAGGCCACATCCTGCCCCTCGGGGGGGCTGAGGTAAGACAATTGCCACTTATTGGATAAATAAAGTTTTATTAGAACACAGCCATGCCCATGTTTCATATTTTCTATGGCTGCTACAGGGCAGCTGTAGCTGTGACAGAGCCTGTAGGCCTGCAAAGCCTTACTTACTATCGACCCTTTACAGAAAATATGTGGTAAACCCTGGTCTACGGTAACAGGCAGCAAGGCAGAGGTTGTGAGTAGAGGTGCTGGCTGGTGAGTACATAACACACCACGTGCACGATTGCATTTGATTCTCTCGGCAATGCCATAAGGTGGGTACTATCCTGCAAAAGCAGAAACCAAGACTAGGAAAGGCCATGTGTTTAAAACTACACCTCAAGGACTTTAAACTCTGTTCTGATTCTGATACCACCTTTTCCTGCCCTCCTTGCAATTTTCAGGCCCCTTCCAGCAGTTTTCTAAACATAGTTGAGTCAGAACCCAGAAAATCTTTGGTCAAGAGGGATACTCACCAATCCCCAAGTGTTATAAGGATAATAGTTGGGGTAGTTATATGAGCTGTTGATACTTAGATCTGTGATCAAGAGTATGACTCCCACTGAAGCACAGATTGCACTGACGATGTTCAAGCCCACGCTGGCATTCAGCTGAAGAAGTCAACAACAGAGGGTCAGAGAGGGAGAGAGAAAATAATATGCCTGAGATAAGTTGAGTGTCAATAAGTGTTTCCCTTTTTCCCCATTTTTTATTGTGTTAAAATATAGATAATGTAAAATTTATCATTTTAGCCACTGTTAAGTGTTTGGTTCAGTATTATTAAACGCATTCATAATGTTGTGCAACCATCACCACCATAACTCTTTTCAAGAACAAAAAAAAATGTGTCTTAATGTGAATTCCTGGAGCCCTAATTCTGCAGCAAGTAAAGAGGAATTCTGTGCAAAATGGTTTTGAGGTAAGTCACCTTTGAAAAAAGTTAGGTTGAGCCAAGGTAAATAGGTGTTTGCTGCAGGACTTCTCAGAGCCTTTAAAGAGGATCCTGGATCTTTCAGAGAGAACAATAGAGACTTTCTCAGGTTCATCTACTTGCCTTCATAGAGCATATCATGGGAGAAGAGTTCCCAAGAATAATCTTTTTTTTTTTTTGAGACAGAGCCTCAAGCTGTCACCCTGGATAGAGTGCTGTGGCATCACAGCTCACAGCAACCTCCAATTCCTGGGCTCAAGCGAGTCTCTTGCCTCTGCCTCCCAAGTAGCTGAGACCACAGGCGCCTGCCACAATGCCCGGTCATTTTTTTTTTTTTTTTGGTTGCAGTCGTCATTGTTGTTTGGCGGGCCCGGGCTGGATTCCAACCCACCAGCTCAGGTATACATGGCTGGCGCCTTAGCCCGCTGAGCCACAGGCGCCGAGCCCCAAGAATAATCTTATTCCATGGGATACAGGCAGGAGTCTCTGCCCTGGTATCTTGGGATGTGATAGGCTCAGGTACTCCATGATTCTGGGCCATATGCAGAAAGCTATGCCCAGACCTTTTGAGCTTCTCTTTGGTGATTTTCCAATAGATGTCATCTGGTTGTAGAGACCTGGCCACTCTGAAGCCCCTTACCCTAGTTAACCTGCTTGGGAGAGAATCGAAGCTACCTTCTTGTTCTGTTGCTAGGGGGGCACAAAGCTTTGTGTATGATGATGACTACAGCGCTATTGGCTCGACGCCCTAGGGAAGCAGGTGCTCGAGTTCCCTCGGTGTCCCTGGAGAAATGGCTGTGCACTATAGGCACTCTGGGCTCCCTACTCCGAGGGAGGGCATCCCAGGGCCCCTGGGAGCTTTGTGTCTCCTCCTGTGAGAGGTTCTAAGGAAAACTATTCTCTCTCTCTCTTCCTCTCTCCACACTCTGGTGCCTTAACTAGGGTGACAGTGTTGGCCCTTCCTTCCTCTGAATCCTCCCGAGTCCTTATCACTGTGACTCCAGGCCCAGGGCCATGTGGCTATGTATGAGTGAGAATGTGTTTGAGTACCCTGTGTCTAGATATAGCAGGTGCAAGCATGGGGAGGAATATTACGCTAACCTTATTTTCCCCTTGTGACACTACCCTATTGATCCGTAGTGGGAGAGCTATTCTTAGGATGCTACTTACCAGGCAAGAAGAATTTGGCTGTTTTTCTGCTGTCACTGACAAAGATCCTGAAATGATAAACTGGCACAGGGTAGAGGGGTTTAGAAGTTAGGAGTTAGGGCTTCTGTGATTCTGGTCACACATGCTAGGTTCGTTTTGACTGTTAGCCATTCCCAGGACATCTTTTTACACTTTTGTTTTGTTTTGTTTTTCTGTGAATCAAGAAGAGGCATCTCTTTGGGTAGATGCTCCCTTGCAGGTCTATAACTTGATAGTATGGGCTGAACTGTGCCTACCCTCAGACTGTGGCTGTATTTGGAGACAGTGTTTTTAGAGAGGTAATTAAGGTTAAATGAGGTCATTAGAGGATTCCCTAATCCACTATAAGAGGAGGAGGTTAGGAAACAGACAGGCACAGAGGAGTGACTGTGTAAAGACAGAGGGGACAAAATGGCTATTTGCAAGCCAAGGAGAGAGACATAAGGGGAATGATCCTGCTGACGGTTTGATCTCAGACTTCCAGCCTCCAGAACCATGAGATAACAAATTTCTGTTGTTTTAGCCACCCAGTCTGTGGCACTTTTTTATGGTGGCCCCAGAAAACTAAAAGGCCAACAAGGCCTGGGCTGGATTTGCATTGCCCACACTTGGGAGGGGCTGGGAACCTTCTGCAGGGCGCAGCTGCACGACCTGATGAGGTGGCCCTGAGCGCCTTGGTACCTTCTGGGAGCTCACTTGCAGGGTGACAGGAGCCTCTTACCCAGATGCCTCCCCAGAAGGGAAAGCCTCCGTAGAATGAGACTGCTACATAGTTCCCGTAGAGAGTAGTCGCCAAGACGGAGCTGAGGCCAAGGTGAAACAGGCCGATCAGGATCTGGATAGCCTGTGGGGAGAGCTTTAAGCTGAAGCCCAGCTCCTGAGGCTGGATCCCGCATCCCTCTTTGAACCACCTTTTTATTTTAATAAATGTTTTGTGTTCTTGGTCTGAATACACAAATGAAATAAAAATGACCCATACTTTCTCCCTACCTAGAGAAAAGAACCATTTACATTTTTGTATATAACCTTCCATTATTCTTTTCAAATAGATACCTTGATGATAATAAAAATTGATGTATTTTATTTTATTATTTTTTTATTTTTATTTATTTATTTTTTGAGACAGTCTCAAGTTGCCATCCTGGGTAGAGTGCCATGGCCTCATAGCTCACAGCAACCTCTAACTCAGGCTCAAGCGATTCATTTGTCTAGGTTTTTCTATTTTTAATAGAGTCAGGAGGAATCTCGATTTTGCTCAGGCTGGTCTCGAACTCGTGAGCTCAAGCAATCCACCAGCCTTAGCCTCCCACGATCTGTATTTTACTAACTTAATATTTCATCACGAACATGTCTCCAAGGCACAAAGCATATCAAACATACACTTTTTAAAGGCCACCCAGTTTCCATCACAAATGTTATGTGACATAGTTGGAACAAAGATACTGCACAGGCGAGATGGCTTCTGTTTTTGTATTATATGGAACGTAGTGATAAATGTCCTTGGATGTAAATCTTAGCCCTCATCTCTTATTTCTTTAGAATACTGCCCTGCTCCCCACCAAATTCATAAGTTGAAGTTCTAACCCCTAGTAAGTCAAAATGTGACGTTTTGGGAATAGGGTTGTTACATGTGTCATTAGCTGAGATCACACTGGGGTAGGGTGGGGCCCTAATCCAACATGACTGGTGTCCTTATAAAAAGAATCTCACGTGAAGATTGGAGTGATGCTGCCACAAGCTTTGGAACTAGAGAAGCTGAGAAAAAGGCCTGGAACAGATTCTTCCCTGGAGCCATCAGAGGGAGCTGGGCCCTACTGACTGACCTTGATCTCAGACACCTAGTCTTTAGTACTGTGAGATGATACATCTCTGTGTTTCTTTTTCTCTTTTTTTTTGAGAGAGAGCCTCAAGCTGTTACCCTGGATAGAGTGCCGTGGCATCACAGCTCACAGCAACCTCCAATTCCTGGGCTCAAGCGAGTCTCCTGCCTCCGCCTCCCAAGCAGCTGGGACTACAGGCACCTGCCACAACGCCGGGCCATTTTTTGGTTGCAGCCCTCATATTGTTGTTTGGCGGGCCCGGGCTGGATTCAAACCCACCAGCTCAGGTGTACGTGACTGGCGCCTTAGCCCGTTGAGCCACAGGCGCCGAGCCCATCTCTGTGTTTCTTAAACCCGAGTTTACAGTGCTTTGTTATGGTA